>VZTA01025322.1:0-33618 GCA_013398855.1 Mohoua ochrocephala | reverse complement strand
CCCCTGTCCCCCCTGCCTGTCCCCCAGCAGCCCTGGGCTGGCTGACACGGCTGATTCCCGTGGCTCGGGGGCTGTGGGGTTGCTCGGGCGGCATCCCGGGGATCCCCTGCCTGGGGAGGCGATGTTCCCAGCTTGGCTCCCGGGGTGCTCGGCCCCGTGTTCCCTGCTGTGGCGGAGTGGGGGCTGGAGGTGCCGCTTCCACCCTGCGCCGTGCCCCAGGTGCTTTCCTAAGAGTGGAAAAAGCAGCAAACCGGGAAAGCCGCCACGAACCCGGCCAAGCGCCCGGTGACACCCCGGCACGGCCGCCCGCGGGGTCCCCCCGCACGCCACAGGAATTGGGGACCAGCCGGGTGAAGGGCAGTGTCCCCCGGGAACCGGGACACCCGCGAGGCCCCAGACCTGCCCGGGGAGCACGGGAGGAGGAGCACAGCCGGAGCAGCCTTTATCCCCATCCTGTCCCGTCCCTGGCGGGGTCTGAGCCCGCAGCCCCCGTTAGCGCAGTCCCAGCGGAGCCTGTGGGGCCCGGGGGAGGCTCCGCGGCCGCCCCCGCTCTGGTTTAATGGTTAACGGCGGCCGAAGCGCGGAGCTGGAGGCTCCGGCAGCTCCGTTCGGTGTTGTGCAACTCCACGAGTACCGCCCGCCCTTGCTCAGGGTGCCGCCAGCCCGACCCCCGGGCCGGGCAGGAGGGCGCGGCAGGGTGGCATCCCACATTAAAACCGTGGTCATAGCACCTCCTGAGTTGGAAGGGACATGCAAGGATCATTTAGTCCGACTCCCGGCCCTGCACAGGACTCTCCCAAGAATCACCATCCCTGGGAGATCGCCCCGTGGTACCTGGATGCCCTTGCCGGGGGCGGGTTGGCTGCGGACTGGGCTGTGATGCCCCTCGCCCGGGCGGTCTTGCAGAGGGAGCCGGGGCCGCGCCCGCACTGCCCGTGTCCCCTGGCTGCCTGCTGGGGGTGCAGAGCTGCCGGGGCACGGGGCCGCACGGGTGTGAGCTTCAGGGATGCGGGGCTGGGCGGAGTGCGGAGCCGTTCAGGTGCGGGGCTGGTTTGGGTGGAGAGCCCTGTGCTGCCGTGCAGCCTCAGAGCTGCGTGGGCTGCGGAGCCGTACGGGTGCAGGGACATACGGGGTGCGGGTCCTTAGAGTACAGAGCCCCGTGCAGCGCCAGGCAGTGTGTGACACGGCGCAGGTGTCGCACCGTGCAGGTGTCACACCGTGCAGCACCGCGCTACATCCTACAGCGTGCAGGACTGTACGAGGTGTGCAACCCCGTTCAGCCTCTTACGGCGCTCGCTGGGCTCCTGCTCGCTCCCTCTTGTGGGAACGGCACCGTTCAGCGCCGTCCCTCGCAGCACCGTCCCCTCGCAGGGTGACAGAGAGCCCCGTACACGGCTGTCCCCGGGGCTGAGGCGGGGTACTCCCAGCCCTACACTCTCCCATCGCTCTGACCCCAACCCCGACCTTCTCGACCATACCCCGAGACTCCAAGGGATGTTTTGGGATGGATCCTTCATTCGCTACCCAGATTTCGAGCCTCCAGCCAGGACTCCAGGCACATTTTCCATCACCCTGAGGACCGGGCAGTTGTTCTCTTATTCGAGTCTGGCTGTCCCGAGCCCCACAGGAACGGCAAGCAGCCAACCCTGCACGGCTTCTGCTGCTGCTGGGGCAAATTGGAGAGAAGCTTTGGCTACCTCAGCTCTGCCACAGCAGGAGCTTTCCCTTCCCTGGTGCCATTCCAAGCCTGCCTTTCCCCAGGGAGGTGGCACAGTGGTACCCACATGCCAGCCACTGGGCAGCGCAGGGACTGGAGCGAAGCCACACTGATCTCACACGGAAGTGATGCTCCCGTGCCTGGCAACACGGCCCAAAACAGCTCCCAGGGGGTTCAGGCGGTGCAGGAGGGACCCGGCCCTGTGGGTGGGATGATGGAGAAGGGGAGCAGGGGAAGGGTGAGGCCGGGGGCAGCGCGGGGGGAGCCCACGCGTCATTGTGGTGCCACTGGCAGCAGGAAGAGCGCGGCAGCACCGGCACCAGCCGTGTTCTATCAGCGCCCTTATCTCGCAGGGGGATGGGAGAAGCTCTCGAGGGCGGCTGTGGTTTGGCATCGAGCGCGGGGCTGACGACGCCTGGGGTGCCTCCAGCTCTAACGCCTTCAGCGGGGTTTGCCGAGCGCCGCGTTTTCGGTTTTAATCTCTTCACCTGCCGCGGTGCAGGGGCAAAGCTGCTGAGGGAAGGCGTGTGGCTTCCTGCCACACGGCCTGGCACGGCACGGCGCGGCCCGGGGGCTGCAGGTTCCACCTGGCTTCAGCGAGCACCAGGCCACCGTGCCACGAGGTCAGGCAGCCGCTGGCCAGCTGGTGGCCATGTGACCAGGGCCACCGTCACTGCATCACCAGGGCGTCCCTTGGGGCGGGGATGTGCAACTCCCCACGGGGAGAAGAGGAGGGAAGTTTAAGCCCTGGTGTCTGAGGGTCGGGGTACAGATCCAGCTCACCCAAGCTTTTTTGGCACATGGAGGCTGCAGGACCCACGGGAGTGATGGGGAGGTGAGCAGGAAGCAAGTGCTGGGCAGATACGCCCTGGCTTCTACCCCAGCCCTGTGCAAAGCTCTGCTCTGGCACAGATCACCCCATTCAGCAGCTCTTGGTGGCTGTGTGTCCCCATTTCAGAGGTGCCAAACCACCCATCCAGGGCGGGTGCACTCAGTCACACTGTGCTCAAAGCTGCTCTCCCAGCATCAGCTGCACCAGAAGCAGCAGCAGCAACCTCCAGAACCAGGGATTTAGACTCAGTTTAAGAGTGTAAACCTTCTCTCAGCCTTTTAATTGTGTTCGGGAGAGGGCTGCCCATGGAGACACCCTTGCACGGGTCTAAAAATGTGGGAATGGAGGATGGAGCAGAGCCCACAGCCTACACCAGTGAAATTTCTGTGTTGTCCTGTGCAGGGTCAGGAGCTGGAATCAATGATCCCTTGGGGATCCTTTCCAGCTCAGGATATTCTATGATTCCATGAGGGCTGACCCCATCTCCCCATAACAAAGGACATTCTGTGATGGGAGCAAAGCTTCTCAGGGCTTCCTGGGGGCTGGACGGCACCTTGGTCTCCCCCAGGCAGTGTGAGGAGGACAGAGACCTTCAGTCATGGCAGAAACCCCCTGATGAGGGTCAGATCCTGCAGCCCAAGGCACGGGGCTGGCCACAGCCCTGTCACCCCCTGCCCCAAAACATGACTGGTCCCCACCCTGTTCCCATCTTGGTGCCAGAACCAGCCCTGTCTCACTGGGGTCCCAAACAGCACGCAGCACCCCCAAAACGCCCATCTTGGGACATCCCACCATCAACCTGCTGGCACCAGCTGGGCTGGGATGGGACAAGGACACTCAGAGAAAAATAACAGAAAATATATACAGAGAGTGTGTGCAGGGATGCAGCTGCTCCAGTGGGCACAGGGCTGCTGGCACCTGTCCCTTGGCACCTGACAGAGTCCAGCTGGGTGGGACCCCGCTGTGGCACCCCCCTGCTCCTGGGGGGCTATAGGTTGGTGATGTAAACCTCCAGCCCGTTGGCCGCCGTCCGGGCAGAGGCTTTCCTGGGCTCCCCTGCCCAAATGTCCACCACGCTCTCGTACAGGTTCTCGGGGACACAGGGCTTCCCCGGCTTGTCCCGTTTCGCTGCCTTCTTCCAGTTAATGTCCACAGCCTCATAGTCAGGGTCGGGGCCACGGCCCTGAGCAGTCCATGCTCTGTCGTTGATGGACTCATAACAGGGGTCAGAGGGGCCTGGGGCTGCCGGGGCCCCCTCCTGCTGGCGGGGGGGCGGCCACCCAGAACCTGCCTCCTTCCCGGCCCTTTGGGTCGATGCAGGGACCTGGGATTTCTTCTTGGTGGCTTTGCACACCGTCGAGTACATCTCTTCCAGCTGCAAAAGGAATTTTTGTTGGGGTGGGAGTTTAGGGGCAATGCCTGCCCACTGCAGGGGATCCTCATGATTTTGTCCCCCCCCCATCTTCTGACAGCCCCCCAGGAGGATCCTGGCAGTGGATCCTAATTTATACCCTACTCCAAACATGGGCAATACAGGGAGACAGGGAATTAAATGACCCCCCAATAAACCCCATCCCTGCTGCCCCTCAGAGTCGTACCTTGGCCTGGGGGGTGTTGCCTGCACCATCCCAGCAGTGCTGTGCTCCAGGGGGTCCTGCCACAGCCCCATCCCGCACCTCCACCGACACCGTTTTCTTCACCTTATGGACACAGGCATAATCGGCCGCCCCATGCACGGCCCGTGGAGGGGACACCTGGGTGCCAGCGGGCATGGGGGGCACCGGGGTGTCCTCGCCCCCCACTGCCAGGCACTCATAGACGGTGTCTGGCGCTGGTTTCCGCAGCGGGGTGAAGAGCAGGTTGGAGTAGGTCTGGTCAGGGGCTGGGGAGGCGGCCGGGGGCTCAGGGACGGGGATCTGGGGCAGCTCACGGTGCAGGAGGCCGGAGCTGTGCAGGGATTCGTCTCCAGGGGCCGCGGGATGGGGGAGATCCAGGCTGGCCGGGCGCTGGACTGCGGGAGAGGAGAGGAAATGAGGGGGTGAAACAGGCACCAACCCCCGTGCCAGCACAGTGCCAGCACAGTGCCAGTCTGTCCATGGCACAAGGTACTCTCTGGGCAGCGTGGGGACCGCAGGCAGCTGCCAAGGGCCACCTCCTGCTCCCCCAGCTCCACGGCCACTCACCGCCGTCTCTGGCCTTCACCCGGTACAGCTCGTGCAGCTTCGTATCGGACTTGCTGAGGGACCGCAGCTGCGTCTGGCAGAGCAGGGCCTGCCGGGGGGGAACACACCCCCTCAGGCTGGGCCGAGAGCCCGCACCACCCCCGGGGCCGATCCTGCCCCCCAAATGTGCTCTTACCTCATCCACGAGCTTCACCCCGTCTGGAGCGACCTTCTTCCTGCCCTTCCTGCAGGGAGAAGTGGGGCTGAGCCCAAGGCAGACGGCAAAGCCGGGGTGAGGAGCGGGTGCCCCGGGTTCCCAGCGTAGCACTCCCAAAACCCACATCCCTGCTCCCTCCCCAGCCCCACAGCAGGGTCTGTGCTGGCTGGGGACATCACGATTGCATCCTGCACCCAACTGAGCTGTGCAGGGCACCACCCTCGGCATTGCCCATCCTGCGCACAGCTCAGCCCTCTCTGGGCTCCTGCTCCAAGGTTTTTGGGTGTCGGGGGTGTCCCGGCGGGGCTGCAATGCACGGGAATGATGGATCAAAGCAGGCAGAGCTGCACTGGGGCACAGTGGGAGTTTGAGGTGAGCAGAGCAGCAGATCCCACTGGTCCCAGCTCAGGATGGGCGCACACAGAGTCTCCACGGGCAGTCACCAAATGCCACTGAGGGATCCCCAGCCCCATGCCAGCCCCAGGAGGGCAAGGGGAGGAGCCGTGGGCAGCACGTACCGTTTACAGGCAGCGCACAGGGCGCCCAGGTAGACCAGGCCACCGAGCAGGGCCAGGGCAGCGCCGGCCGGCAGCAGCCGGGTCCCTGCTGTCCCCTCGCCGCCGGCTGCAGCCATCGGGGAGCCGCTTCCAACACCGCTGCGGGGCCGAGCTCTGGGGAGAGAGAACGCGAGTTGGGGTTCAGCCGGGAGCTGCTGGGCTCACCACGGCATGAAATGGTGCTTAATGACCCCCAGGGCTTGAGGGACCCCTGCAGCACAGTTCGCCACGCAGGGGGTCTCTCTGGATGCTCTGGATGGGGACATTTCGCCGAGTGTCCCATTTTCTGGCCAGAGATTGCCCTCCCCAGGGTCACCAGAACATAACACCTCCAGTGCCCAGCCCAGGGTGGGCACGCAGCAGTGTGTGCTCCGCCACCCCTGGGGACAACTTCAGATTTTGGTTCCTTTTGAAAAAACAATCCAACAAAACCAGTGGGATTCAAGCTCACAAGTTGCCACTAAAATGGTGAAAAGGAGATGCCCAGGGGCCCTGAAAACCCTCTGGAGACACCCTAAAAATGACAGAATGCTTTCTGGGGACACCGAGACACCATGCCAGGCTACGGGATGGGGGTGACACTGCTCCTGAGCATAGGGGAGGCCAGAAAGGACAGGGAGGATGACTCAACTTCCTGGAAACAGGGTGAGCTTCAGCCTCTCCTTCCTCTCCCTCCTCACGCCCTGGGCTCAGCAGAATGCACCAGGACACGCTCCTCCTGCAGCGGATTCACACAGACCCCACGTTCCCTGTGCCACCACAACCCCAGGTCTGCAGCTGCTCTCTGCTGCAACACCAGAGCAGAAAACACCCAATCTTCCCATCCCTTGCCTCTGCCTAAATCTGTGCCTTGCCCAAATCCAGCCCTTGTCCCTGTGCCTTCCTCAAGGCAAAAGTGGTCCCCTGACAAACTACGGCAGTGGCAGAGCCAGAGCAAGAGGTGCAGAGGCAGGAGGGTGCTGGGAAGCCTGACACAAAGCACGGATGCTCCCCAGCCTGTCAGGATCACCACCTTCCCCAGGAGGCTTTTGGTGACCCCTGTGCCACCATCCCTATGCCACCATCCCCGTCCCTGCTCCGCTGCCAGCACGCTGCAAACCCAGAGCCAAAGCTGACATCCCTTCACCTGCACCGGCGTCGACGTCGGCTGCGGCTCCCAGCTCTGCACAGCTCGGCTCTGCGCACCCTGCTCTACAAAAAAGGGCTGGCCTGACACCAGCACCCAGGAAACGCCTGATCCGAAAGGAGATGGAGGCAGTTCCTGGAGTAAAGCACAGCTCCAAGAAGCCACGGGAGCTGATCCAGATGGGGCCAGCAGCAGGGTCCCTGGGCAGAGCTGGGCAGGAAAGCTTCCACCAGCACAGATGGGGACCCAGAGATCTGGCGGGACACGCCGAGCACCCCTTACTCAACCTCTTGCATCTCTTCATCCGGATGACAAAGCCCAGATGAGCTCTGGTGAGAAGCCACCAGTCTGCCTTGTGTAAATCTCAGAAGCTACTGCAGACCCACAGGAGCTCCCCTCTCCCCTGCACCCCGGGTCACACAGCAGCATCTCTGGCACATTTTTACCCCAATAACCAGCAGGTCTCTGCCCATTTGCGGCACCCTTTTATCTGAGAGCACCCTTTTATCTAAGAACTTCCCATGCCTCTGGAAACTGCCCTGACTGAAGCATGAACCCTGGAGAGCAATTATTTCAAGGTAGAAAGTGAGACAGAGAGGTTTTAAGGACTAACCAGGCTGGACAGACTGGCTTAGATCAGAGCTGGGAAGGGGAGGCTGTTCCCTTTCCAACAATGTTTTAATTAGACAACACAGCTTTTCTGTCTGAGCATACATTAATTATACGGATTACCTGCAGCAGGGCCGGTGCGTTAGACAGAGCCTGGAGCTCCTCGCTGGACTCGTTCAGCTCATTAGAGTGATGGAATCACGGGCTGCAGGAGCAGGGCAGAGCTGAGCAGGCTCTGGAGTTGAGCAGACAAAGTTCTAACGAGGTTCGATGGCCGGGAGCCGGTGTGATGTCGGAATCAAGGTGGGAGCTTTCAGCATGCTGAGGCAGGCACACACGGGGCAGCTTATCCCGCAGCAGGGGGATTTTCCATCCCTGAATTTTGAAGATTGAAGGGAGAGATTTTCTTGAGTAGTAAATGAATGCAGAGAAATTCTTCTGGCCTACTTTCTGCAGGGCAGGTCGGTGGTCGCTCCGGGATTTCTGATCAGTGAAACTGCCCAGTGCATGCTCCTCAGTGCTCAGGCTCAGCAGCCACTGGGAGAAGCCACTTCTTGGGACAACACGTTGGGTATCCCAAAGTCACAGATCTGCCAGCAGAACCCAGTGCCTGACTGCAGGTGCTCAGGTAGGACTGAGCAGGTTTGCAAGGCAAAGTCTCGGCCAGACCTTCTGAGACCTACAACCGAATTTCCTGCCAATAAAGTTATCGATCTCCCAGTCCAGGGGCTGCTCCCCGGGGCAGGAGACTCAGCAGACGGCGTTTTGTAACGCGCCGGCTCCGCCAGCCGAGGTGGCTTTGAAGACAAGGGCGGTCGCAGCCGTTGCGTACGTGCGACAACACCCACAGCCCTCCGAGGAGGGATCGCTCCCCTCTCTCTGTGTGTGACACCCGAGCACGGGCACCCTCAAGGCAGATGGTTTGCTACTCCAGGACATGGGAGTTTTCTGCGAGTCCTATAAAAAGGTGCAAGTTCCTCATCTGGGCTTCATGAAAGCAAGATTAAATTCACTGCAAAACCAAGGGCTGCTGCTGATGATGATTCTGCCTGGTCTCTGATTCATCTCCCCAGATAAAACTACACAGCTTTCAGTGCAGGGTGGCAAGAAAAAAGTCTGCGAAGCTACTCAAAGCCTATTTGCACAAAACCAAGAGGAACATTTTGAGCTGATTTCCATCAGCAACTGTGCACACGGCTGCAGCAAACTCTGCTCGGGTACCCCGGGGAGTTGTGCTTCAAAAAAGGCACAAGAAGCAGAAGTAGATGGATTTTTTTCTTTTCAATTACAAAAAGTGAAAGCTCTGTTTACAGTTAGTCACAACACTGAATCTGCCCTGGACCATGGGGTGCAATTAGTGAACTTTAAGACTTTTTCAGAAAAGTAGGCACGAGATCTCACCCACTTCACTCATCTCTGTAATGAGATTTCATGGACAAACACCTCCTGAGGCTTTTCATTTAGAAAGTGCCAACCAGACTTCTAAATGCCAGGCCCAAATGTCTGAAAACTGGACGCACACTTCTAGCTGCAGTTCTGATTGCTGCTCACGTGCTGGAGTGGCTTTTGAGAAAATATGACTTTAAAACCCTCAGATGAGTGACTGCCTGCCCACACCACAGGGCTTTGCTCGAGGCTGACACCATTTCAGCACTTTTCTTTCCTCTCACCCTTCCCTGGTTGCTGAACACTCACTTGGGCAGAAAAATGCTCCTCTAAGGCAAGAACCTGCTCAGGAGATTTTCTGCAGAGCTGAGCCACAGCAGGAGACCAGTGGAGAGCTTGGAGCTGCTGCTATGGGAAGCCAGATCCCCACACTACAGGAGGGGTGTATTAAGGAGATGTGTCCTCTTGAGAATCATCTGCCTACCACAGTGGTTTTCTCTGCCACAAATGCACTATTTGTACACCATCTTAGGTTTACAGAAGACAGCATTTCAGTGACCACATTCTCAAGCCTCCTCACTCACAGCCAGGAGCTCAGCACTTCCCCATTGCACACACCAGCAATACTGCTGTCCCCCTCCCCACAACACAGCTGGAAATTTCCACAATGCCACACACCTCTCAAATGAATTCATTCATCCCAAAAGCAATCGGCTCCCCCTCAGCCTCCAGACTCTAGCCATGGGATCCCAGCAGTGCTGCCAGGCTCCACCACCTTTTCTTCCCTTTCAAGCCCAGCTGCAGAGAAACGCAGCGAGACAGCAAAAAGCACGGAGTGACACAGCTTGGAGCCCAAGTCACAAAGCTGAACCCAGCTGAGGCTTCCCAGAGCAGAGCAGGAATCCTGCCTGTCCAGTCTATCCAGCCCCAAGAGAATCTCTGACAATGCTGTGACTTCTATACACTTGGGGGGGCTTAAAGCATTTCTCCCCCAGTTTAGCTGCAGATTCCCCGCTTCCCAGGCAGGAAAGCCACCACCACTCACCTGCAGGAACTCAAAATCCAGTGAGTGTGGAGTGCAGGGATCCAATCATGCTCTCCTCCTTGCCAGCCAGCCTGGAGAACTTCATTTCTTTTATCCCACAGCGAGTTCCAGTCAGGGGCTCCCGCACATTTCCAACATCCCGATGTGAGCTCTCCCACTCCCTGAGGAGCAGCCGGCCGTGAGCAGACACGGGGCACACACGGCACAGCTTCCTGGCTTCGGAGGTGGTGGCTTCAGGCCGGGGTAGGCTGGGTCTGTGCTCGCAGCCGGGGCGGGAAGCGCCGCGGCTCCCGGGCCCCGCAGGCTCCCGGCTCACACGAGCACCCTCTGCCGTGCCCGCTCCCCGCCCGGCTCCTCCCGGCTCCTCCCGGCAGCTCAGGGCAATATAAGGAAAGGACGGGGTGCCCCAGATCATCATTACCTTGCAAATGAACAACGCCTTACAAGGAGAGAGGGGAAAAATAAACACCAGCTTTATTCATCAGGGACGTGAACTGCGCTGGGTGGGAGGTGGCAGCCGCTGGAATAGGAGTCTGACAAGTCGGGCTGTGGAGATCCCAAGGAAGGGTCAAAATACGACTTAGCCAAGACACAGGGCTAATACACCCAGTTCCTAAAGAGATGATGATGTTAAACAGTCTCAGAGCACAAAATAAACCCCCAAAATTTCTCTGCCCAGCTCAGCTCTCCAGTCATGGGCCACGTCAGTGAGCATCCACGCTGAGCTGGGCACATTAATCCTTGTCACCACTCAGCACTGGAGTGTGAGAAACAAACAGTCATTTGTGAGGGAAGGGCCATTGTCAAACCCTCGAGTTGAGCCCCGTGTGTGGAGAACACTAATTGAGAACAATGAGGACAGTACAGCCAATTCCAACAGGAACCGATGGATGCTGAAGTGCCCAGGGCAGCCCGTGCCACCTCCCACATCCGCACGGATCACGGCGTGATCCAGCTGCTCCTCGGGAGCAGAGACTCGCTCCCACAGGTTCCCTGAAGATGTTCATCTCGTTTGGTTTTGCTGTCTTGCTGCGTTTCTGAGGTGTGTCTGCAGCAAGGTGAAATCCCACACGGCCTGAACAGCTCTGATCGTATCTTCTTCGGTCGCAGATTTTCTGGTTCCTTTGGCAGCCTGACCCTGCAAGCAGGCACAGCCCTGCCCAGGCTGACAGCTTGTTTTCTAATCTGTTCTTAGGGATAGATAAAAAAGGAGGTACTAAAGGAACCTTTTCATTAGAAAAATGACTCACAGAATAAAAGGAAATTGGTTCCTTAAATTAAAAAAAAAAAAATGGTGTCCTTAAGATACTGGCATGAATTGCAAACTTTTTTTTTTTTTTTAAAAAAGAGCCTTTACAATTCAGAAATCCCACCAGATGATGAAACCAGCATCTCCTCCGAGGCAAGGACTGGCCACCACCAATGCAGAATGTAGCCAAGGGGAGAGGACATCCTTCCTGTCCAAACACTTTCCACATTGCAGGGAAGGGCATTTGGCTTGCCTGGCCTGCTCCCAGCCCAGCCCCAAGCTCTCCCACTGCAGGGCTGCGTGCTGGGCACATACAGATCCTGCTCTTTGTGCTCATCCAAGGCCCAGTCCAACCTGGATCTGGGTCCTGAGGTTTTTGAGTAAAAGGACCCATGTTCAGTGAGCCACCTCAGACAGAAAAACCCAACTCATGGTGGCAAAACTCACAAGGTTGCCTGTGGAGCTGTTCCTGGCTAGGAGGTTTGAGAATCCCCTTGTGCTGCTGCTTATTCCCCCAGCTGTGGCACTCTACTTGTGGGACCAGGCAGCTTTCCATGCCAAGACAGTGAGTTTGGCTACAGCATGTCCTGGGATACTCTTACAGTTAAACTGCTGGAATTTGCTGCTCCAGGCTGCTGGTTCCCACCTCCGAGCTATCACTTTTCTGTCTCTTCCTTACACTAGGGCTACAAAGAACTGCTGCCCCCAAAAAATGGAGTTCTCAGATAAATGCCATAGTAAAAACCAGAAGGCAGAGAGCAGCTAAAGCACTTGACCTTTGATGTGTTCACCCAGCCGTGCTCGGGACCCCGCCTGCACCTGTGCTTGGCAGGCGGCCGCAGACAGAAGCCACGGTTGGTGGCAGGATGTGGGGCTGTCCAAGCCCCCTCAGCTGGTTTGGAGCCAGCAGTGTTATCACCTGAGCACCCACAGACTCTGGATGGAGCTGCTACTGCAGGGAAAATGAAGGAAAGAAGTGTGCAAGAGAGCAGAGGATTGTATTCCTTGTAGCTAAGGCCTCATCCAAGGCCCAGCTCACTGAATGCTTTTGGGGCTGGACGGATGTGCACTCCTCCCTCTCCCAGAAGAGCTCAGAAGCATCCAGAAACTGCTGCTTTTTTGCCCAGTTTTAGGCTGGGCAGCCTGAGGCCCAGCAGAGCAGGACAGCTCACCCAGGCTCTGAGGCCAGGAGCACCAGAAGGACAATCCCTGCAGTCCAACACCTTCCTCAGCACCTAGAACTCAGTCATCTTCTTGTGGGTGTCTGCTTTCTTCTGCTCCCGCTGCAGCCTGGCTTCCTGGGCCTGCAGCTGCCCCAGCTGCTTGTGAGCATCAGCCAGCTTCTCCTCCAGCTGAGCTGTAGCAATGCTGTGTCTGAAAACAAAAAGCACGGTGGCAATGTCATCCTGCATGGTAAGATCAAAGGCTTGCTCCATCCCAGGAGGGTCTGCCCTTTCCTGTGGGATTAGCCCAAGGGACCTGCTGAAAGCCAGGAATAACCTGATGCTCAGCACTGTCTGGGCTAGAGAATGTCCTGTTGGGGTGCTCAGCAGCCGTGCTGCAGAGGTGGGCATGAGAAGGACACCAGCACCTTTCCTCAGAGAGCTCCTCTCTTTGCCACAGCCTGAATTCCAGCCAAAGGACCCCAGACACATCTGCCAGTGTCCACGCTGGTCTGTAGCACACACTAAACTCTCTCCTCCACTTCCCCTCAGGCCTCATCCAGATACATTTCACTTGTTCCTCCCACACCTCATTTCAAGCCCACCTCTCCCCAGAAGCACCAGGAACTCAATCCCACAGAGAACGTTTTCCTACCGCCCGACGTTGCGCGCCAGGGCCTGCTGGATTCCCCTGATATCCCTCTGCGTTTGCTCAATCTTCTCCGTGGTCTGGAAGAGGCTGACACTCAGGGCCTTCTTGGTGCTCTTGCTGGCATGGTAGATCTCCTTGCTGTTCCTCTGGGGCAGTGCCAGCCCCCCAGCCTTGTCCCTGTCGCTCTTCCCGCGCAGTTTCTCGTTCAGAAAGTCAAACACGTTGCGCGGGGCCTTACGGCCGCCCGGCTGTCCAGAACCGCTTCCCTTTGCTCGGCATTTCCTCGGTTTGCCTGGCTCCAGCTTCCCCTGCTTCTTCTTCTGAAGCACCTCAGCACACTGGTCCAGGGACTTCCCTCGAGGAAGCACCACAGCCTGCACCGGCTCCACTCTGCCCTCGGAATTCTTCCCTAAGCCTGAGGAGAGACACCGAGTGATTACAGCATCCCGTCCCCGAGTCACCTCCCACCACGAGCTCACGCTGGCAGCCACGAGCTTAGAACAAGCAAAGAGGCTTTTGAGGTACCAAAAGTTAGAACCACCGTCCAAGCCAAGGGGAGCAGCAACGGCCAGGCCAGGAGCCTTCCACAGCAGGAGATTTGTGATTCCAAGCCCGAGGCCATCCATCAGGCCGGTTTCTGTGAAACCGGGTTCAGCCTCACATCCTCGGCTTCTCAAGCCAGGTTCTACTTAAAACTGGTTTGGTTCCTCTGGGAGAACCGGAGACACAGAGGCCCTCCCAGAGCCCCCAAGGCTCGATGCAATTTGGGTGGGAGCAGCGAGTTCAGCAGGCTTTGAAGTCTGTGTCCAGGCCAGGAGATGCATTAGCACAGACATCAGAAGCTTTGCAGATCAGCTCCCTTCCACCTCCAGCCTTTGAACGCTCCACAGCGTTCTCACGGCTTTGATCATGAACTTGACCGTGCTTCCAAGCGCCTCCAAAGTCTGCCATTACCATCCAGGGGCTGGTGCCCCACATGCCTCTCCTTCCATGAAATAAGTCCTCCCCCTTCCCTCCAGCACTGCCGTGATCTATCTGTGCTTGAGCCTCAGCACAGCAAAGTTCTGGCTTCATCCAAAATCTTGGGGTTTTTTTTAACAGCCCCAGGACCGCCCTCTCCCCTTACCTTTTCCAAACTCATATCCCATCTGAACAAGCAGTTTGGAGCCAATGCCTCGAGTATGGGCCTCCCAGCCACCGAAAGAGGAGCTGCACGCAGGATTCCATTCCCCGTTCTCTGGAACTCCCGAGTCGATCACTGTGGCACAGAAGGGGAGAACCAGTGAAACACAGGAATAAAGCTGCTGTGTGGGGCACCCATACAGTACAAAAACCCCTCACAGGGCACTAAAATTCACTTCTCCAACCCTAAAAACATTTGGTCACTCCTCCAGCCTTACTTAGTTCCTATTGAATCGTCACCTTCCATGAACACTGCACAGGGAGTGACTGAAATGAGAGATTTCACTTGATTTAGTGCACATGCCACCTCCCAGTTCCAGGCACAATCACCCAGGAGTTTTATGATCCTTTTCCTTCCTTCCAGGACGGTAATACAGACCAATGTACACATCCGAGCAGAATTTGGCAGAGTGGCACCCAATACTTATCCTGTGCCTCCAGCTCCTGTCTCTGGCATGAGGCTTCTCCAGGCCACAGCGTTAATTTTGTGTTATTAGGATCCAATAATCTCTGTCAGGTTAAATGTAAAGAGCTCTAGGACACGACTTTGTCCCTGCGATGCAGCTGTGGCACCAGCAGAGGGACAGTGCTGCCTGTGCAGCTTCTGAGAAGTCACTTGGGTACTCTCTGTGTCACCTTTCAGCAGTAGAACAGGGCTTGGCTGTTCCTGCAGCCTCACCGAGGCACTGGAAGGACCCAACGCTCCCATTTCCTTGGGTCTCGCACTCCTGGGTCATGGAGCTCCCAGGGATGAGAAAATCTGATTCACTTATTAACTCAGCTCAGCCAGACACGTAAGAAACAGAGCTTGGAACTCTAAAATATCACACCTTCTTCTTCCACGTGTGGGAAGTTCCCATGGAAACCTCCAGCCTTCATTAGCCCAGGGATTTGCATAAAACAAAGATTTTGTTTGCAGTTGTAGCATGACAGCCAATTACTGCTCCCAATCTTTCAGGAACACATAAAGAGATCAACTGCTCTTTCACCAGAGGTGAGACACCCAGAGTGAGAGCTCTAGGACAGTCAGCCAGTCCCAGAGAAAGGCAGAACAAAACCCCAAGTCGCTTTTGCTCACACCCTCCCCACTCCCTTACCTTTGGCATAACCAGAATCATCCACACTGTCCCTGTCAGACTCGTCAGATTCAGCAGCATCTTCACTTCTCAGGGGCGGGATGACACTGTCCCCTTCCACCACGGCCTCCTTGAGGAGCAGGGAGTCAAACTTCACCGTGTAGTAACCACTGTCCACATCTGCAGAGGGAACAGCAAGGACGGGAGCTCCAGTCAGTGCCCAGCACACAGAGAGAGAATCAGCTCCAGCAGAACAACACGGGACAGGGGGGAGGCACGAGGAACAGGTTCTAAAAGATTCTGGGGTTAATTTGTGATTTTTATTTCTGTCTGAGAGGGAGAAGCACCCACTGCAATGAAAAGCTATTTCCACAATGCCTGCGTTGATAGCCAAAGGTTTATCTCTACAAATCGAGAAAGATGGGCTGCTGAGAAATGGAATTAAAAAGAAGTTAGACTTGCTCCCTTCTGACTTAATAACAGTTAAAAGAAAGATGGAAAGAGGGAACAAACCTTCCCAGGACATAGGGAAGCCTGTATCAGCAGCTGCTGGGCAGGGCCAGCTCCCCCGGTTTTTGTTTAAACAGAGCAGATTATTGCAATTCTCACCTAATATCCATGTAAATTCCTGCAGTACCTCCCTCTTCCCTGGAGCAGTTAATGACCTCGCAGTCATTTCCTTTCCACATTCCTGCTCTTTATATCTCCTGTTTCCCAGCCAATTCCCTCCTCTAGCCTGACAAAACTCACACTCTTTCCTCAGCTATGCCAAGATTCCGAGTTCGGGGCCGCAGATGCAGAGTTTACGTTTTCCTGTCATTAACCACAACAGCCAAGTCTCAGATCCACATAAACCTCAGCCTCCACCTTCCCCCTGGACCCCGGGAGAGCCCCTGTCCCCCCTCACCGGTGATTTTGGCCGTGTACCAGATCCCATCACTGTGCTTGGCCAGGCAGGCTGAGCCCACCCCCAGGCCGCTCAGGTCGGGCTCCTGGAACGGCTGGAGCTCCTCCACGGACACCACCTGACCATGGGAAAACCTGCAGGGAAGGAGGAACAGGAGCTTTCAAATGAAAATCCCTTCCCTCCTCAAAGGAAACGCACACGGGCCAGCAGTGATGACCCTTCACCACAGCTGGGGAAGTCTGACCAGGTGCTGTGGCAATTCTGAAGTCGTTCAGGTTTCACCTCAAACACGTTATTTCTGTCACGGAACAAAGAGTGCATCCCACCCCGGAGAACTAAACTTCCTTGCCTGAGACACATCCGGTTAAAAAGTTCATGGCTTTGGGGATAAACGGGATCAGAGGCAGGCAGGGCTCCAGCCCAGCACATTCACAAACCACTCGGGCTGATCCTGGCGAAGAACCCCAAAAATGGAGCCTATACAACCCCCACTGTGCAACTGGAACGTGTGCACTGCCCACAGGCTTGGGTGTTTCATCTTAAAACACTTCATCAGTTGTTAATTTATCCACTCAGTTATGTAACACCTCTGCAGCTTTCCCAGGGGATGTTCCACTTCACCTGTGCATCAGCCAAAGCAAACAGCCAAACTGATGCCACTGCTCACCACAGAGCGCTTTAAAAGCATCAAGGCACAATTTCTGTGGGTGAGAGAACCACACAGAGCACTTCGGGAGGAGGTTTGAACGACAAGGGCCCCTCCCCACCCCTCTCTCTTTACCGACAGTTCTCCTTAAATCTGCACTTGTCATCCAGGAAGAACGGGCACGGCTTCAGGGACTTGTGGGTCGGGTAGAGATAGAGCACCCTGACCCCTGCACTGCCATCCTCCAGCTCCTCCGTCCCCACAATCATGGCATTGTGGTACTCCAGGGTCCCCCAGGAGCTGTAGTAGGGGGCTTTAACCTTCATCCCGCTCAATTCCTCCTCCTCCTCCTCTCTCTCAGACTCCTCCTCCTCTTCACTGCACTTTGATTTGGTTTTATCCCCAGTTTCTCCCTCTCTCTCCGAGGAGATCTCGTTGTTATCAGCTGGAGGCTCCTCATCTGTTCCAAGCCCAGCAATAGCTTCCTTAAAAGCAGCGTATTCCTCATCTTGGGCAGAGCTCTCCAGATGGGAATCCTGCCCCGGCAGACCCGCTGGGGAGGAGGAGGAGGCATCTGTGTCCAAAGTGGCCAGGAGTTTGCTCTTTTTCACCGCCACCAGGCTGGACTCGGTCAGTTCTATCAGCTGCTTCAGATCCTCCTGCAGCTGGATCAGGTCCGACTGCTGCGATGGGTCCTGGCCCGCCCCCAGCGCCAGCTCCACTTGCTCCAGCTGGGCGTTGTAGGTCTGGATCGCTGCTTCCAGACTCTCTTCATCCATTATCAGCACAAGAAAGACGCTTTTGCCCGCGTCCTCTCCACGAAGTCAAAACACATTCAGAGTTTACTCAAGCACTTTTGGACAACAAGTCCTCGCCCGCAGAAGCGACATCTACCCGCCGTCCCGCTCCTTCCCTCGGAAATCACCAGGGCGATGCTCCTGCTGGAAACGGGCGGCAAGAGGCGACGGGAGAGTCCGAGAAGAGGCCGGGCCCGGCCCTGCCCTCCCCCGCCACGGAGTCTACTCTAGCCCACAGGGCCCGCGCGCGGCACCGCTCCTCCCGCAGCCTGGGCGCTCCCTCAGCCCCAGGGCCGCAGCACCTCCCTGAGCCGCCCCCGCCACCTCGGCGGCCCCACTGCGCCCTCAGCCGCCTCGGCCCCTCTGAGCCGCCTCCATGACACCCGCCATGACACCCCCTCTTCCGGCCGCAGCGCCCCCACTTCCGGCTGCGCTCGCCAACGCGTCACCCGCTCCGCACTCGGGGTCCCCGGGAGGCCGGCGGCGCTGGGCATTCTGGGAGTTGTAGTCCAGAGGCCACCCGTGCGCGGGTATCGCAGCGGCGCCAGGACTACATTTCCCAGAGCCCCGAGCGCAGAATGGCGGCGGCCGGTGGCGCTGGGGAGTCGTAAGAGGCAGCTCGGGCTCCAACACTGACACCGGCACCGGGACCAGGTGAGGGGCCGCGGGCCTCGGGCTCGGGGCTCTTTTCCTCGCCCGCTGCGCTCGGGAGCTTGGGGCGGGCCTGCTGGGCCGGGACGTGGCGCTGGGCCGTCAGGGGGAAATGGCGGTAGGGCCGGTGTTCCCCTTCACCCGTCACCGGCTGTGGCAGGGAAGGAAAGGGCCGGATCTCCCGGATCTCCTGGATCTGGAGGGATTTCCCGTGTCCGGGAGGATCTCCCGGGTCAGGGAGGAGCAGGCCGGCGGTCGGGCGCGCCCGGGATCAGTCGCTGTCCCGAAAGGGGAGCGGGCCGGGGTTCCCCCCAGCCTGTGGCCCGGTGCTCCCCCGGGGACGGCAGGAGCGCCCCGCTCTCGCACGGCGGGAGGCGAAGGCTCGCCCCGGTACCTGTGGGATTGAAGCCCCTACCCTTAGGTGCCCTGTCCTCTTTTACCGTGAAACTCCCGATTCCTGCTTTGGAACACTTTTATTTCCCTTTAGGTAACGGTGTTTGACTTCAAAGTGGGTATTTAACCACGCACTTGCTTAGAGGCAGCTGCCTCTCAAAGGCTCTGCCTTGAGGTTCCCTTTATCTGTGTTCGAGCAGGGGAGTTGTTGCAATGGCATGTGAGTCAGCTGCAGCACCTGGTGCCAGCGCCTCCTGCATCCCAGCAGAGCTGATCTGCTTCGTGTGTACCAATCCAGCCCCAAAAAAACCCAGCTGTGAGCTTCTGTAGATTCTTGCTCAAAATACCTGTCCTTTGTATTTCACTTCATTTTCCGTGGGTCTTACATTTGCTGCAAGAGGTGTTCAAGCCCTTCCTCAGCTCTCCTTTAAACCCCAGATTTGATCTGGAGCTATTTTCATGATCTCTCTTAGGTCTGTGATTTTTCCTGGGATTGCCTAAATATGATAAAAGAGTAACATCATTTATTTGTCTGGCTTTGGGAAGAACTTGTGCTGTGGCATGAAAGGCTTTTGGGAATGCCCTGTTTGTTAACGATTTCCTGGTGTTTGTTGCAGGAGCAGGATGTATACGCTGCTGTCAGGGCTCTATAAATACATGTTCCAGAGGGATGAGTACTGTGTCCTGATCCTGGGTTTGGACAATGCTGGTAAAACTGTAAGTGCTGTTTATCACCCCATGGAGGGCACACGCAATCCTAAACATTCTCCAGGGATAAATCATCCAACAAGGGTCAGTCTTTCTTCAGCTCTGTCCTGAGTTATTTCAGGGATGTCACACCAAACAATCAACTTTTCCCCATTACTTAAATTTAGCACAAGCTTTCAGGGATGTGGCCAAAGCTTTGGTAATCCCATAATCACCTGTGATCCCTTCTTTCCTTGCTAAAATAGGGAGCAAATAGAGGGGTTTGTCCAAAATTAGGCAGTATCTGCTCTAGCAGGATTGTGCAGAAGTGAAAAGGCAGGTTTGGGGTAGGGTTAGCCCAGCCAGTAAAATGTTTGACAGTAAATACTTTGTCTTATTCCTTTTCAGACCTTCCTTGAGCAAACTAAAACCCGATTTAACAAGAACTACAAAGGGATGAGTTTGTCGAAAATCACAACCACTGTAGGCTTAAACAGTAAGTTTTTCAGCTTCCCTGCACAGTTAGACAACAGCTGGTTTTTGTTGGAAATATTTAAGAATTCAGAAGGGCAGAACAGTAAGTGTTAGAACTCCAGGTGTCCTATTTCAGTGCTATCCTCAGACTATATTTCCCTGGAGTTCATTCCTTGGCCCAATTCTGGAATTATTTGCACTGATGCTGCTCTAGATTTGTGATCACTCTGTGCAGGTTTTGCTCTGTTGTTGCAAGTGGCCCCTGCCTGGGATTTGTTCCCCTACAAGCCTGTCCCACCCCACGTTTCTGAGCGGGGTGTGCAGGTGTCTGTGCTCTACAGCACCTGGAGTTTTCACTGGATTCTTCTTTCCTTCTTCCCTCTAGTTGGAACTATTGATGTTGGCAAAACTCGGCTGATGTTCTGGGATCTTGGCGGGCAGGAGGAACTGCAGTCACTTTGGGACAAGGTTAGAGATGTGGTTTTGTTTTATTTGATTGATACAATTTGCCCAGAGGAGCTGTGGCTGCCCCGTCCCTGGAAGTGTTCAAAGGCAGCGTGGATGGAGCTCTGATCAGCCTGATGCAGTGGAAGGTGTCCCTGCTCATGGCAGGGGGTTGCAATGAGATGATTGGCCCTTTCCAACCCAAACCATTCTGTGATTCCATCATTTCTTTTAGAAGTGGTTTTGTCTCTTAAAACTGAGCCACTGTGATCATTTGGTAATCACACAGGCTTATTGATAACCCCAGTAGTTAGCATTAGCAATTTTCCAGAGATTCCACTGTTTCTGTGCTTAATATTTGCATTGTTGGTTACAGACAGCAGTTACCAACCCAGATCTGGGGTTGTGCCATGGAGATAAGCTTTGGGGGGACACAGGTGAGGTTTTCCCTTTCCAACCCAGATCAGGCCTGCAAACAGAACACACCAAGCTGTGTGCCTCCATTCTCTCCAGGCACACTGTGGATGCAACTGCCTCTAACTGGTTGATCTCCTCCACGTGTACCAAAAATGCACCAAATTAAAATAAAATAAGGAAGAGGAACAAGTGATCCTAGTGGATTGATACAAATATCTGTGTTGTCCTTCCAGTACTATGCTGAATCTCACGGGGTGATCTATGTTATTGACTCCACTGATGAGGAGAGGCTCTCTGAGTCCAAAAGAGCTTTTGGTGAGTACAGTGTGAACAAAATAGACCTGAAAGGTTGTATCCAATGAAACTGTAATGCAAGAAGGAGCTGCTGGCTTCATCCGTGTGTCCAGATAATCTGTGCCAGGCATTTGTACAACTTCCAGAACTGGCTAAACCTGGTTTTGTTTCTGTCCTTTTTGCAGAGAAGATGATTACCAGCGAAGCTCTGGAAGGGGTCCCCATTCTGGTGTTGGCCAACAAGCAGGACGTAGAGGTAAAATATGGCAGATTTACATAAATGAGCAAATAAGCCTTGGAAAGGTGAACTCTGCATTCATGTTAAATTTGTTCCACATTCCTGAGCCGATCCTTTGACACTGGCTCACCACTGGAAAGAATTGCTTTGAAGTTAGTTGTGGTTATTTCCTTTCTCCTCCAACCCTTTTCTAGTGCCATGAATGAGCTTCCTACCGGCACATGGTTTTGAACTCTTTATGTAAACAGAGCAAACTGCACAGCTCTGGTGGGTCTTTCTTGTATCGTGACTGGATATATTGATACTGTTTTTTCCTGTTTATTCAGAAAAAAAAATGTTTAGTGCACTTTGTTTATGCTGCTCTTTTAAAACCCAGGAATAGCACAACAGATGTGTGTGAAGCAAATCATCCTTTCCCCATAACCGGATAAGATCTGTTCAATGAAACACTTGTTTGTTGTAGAGCATTCCATCAGTGACAGCTGTGAATGGCAAGGAATGCTCTTTTCTGATAATATAATTTGAATTCTTTCCGGCATATTCAGAACTGTAAAGCTCTTGGTTTGGGTTTGACACTTCGTGGGTGGTGCAGTGTTTAGGTGACACGTCCCGGGCCGTCCTTATTTCCCCCAGCACGAGAAAAAGAGAAGAGAGTGCCTAAAGTGGTCGTGTTTTCGTGTTTTCCTTCTTTCCCCCCACGCTGTACCTGGAATTCCAGGGCTGACGCTCTAGTGACCGTCTCTAGATGGAGCCAGAGGCTTCCAGTAGGATTTGGAGCACCAGCCCTGGCAGCTGGGGTCAGTGTCTGTTCCAAAGTATGCAAATACTTCTCAGGTTCTTCCTCTGGCCTTTTCCAGTTGTCCGAGTGATTGCTCTTGTGGGAAATACTTGAGACTTCCATAGAAATCACTTGGCCCTAAAGGAGGATTTGGTTACACTTCATGAGTACAACACAGATTGGTTTTTGGATGATGTAGTTTATCTAGTCTTAGAAATAAGAGAAATGTGGTTCCATGTAAAAGCATGAGATCAAGCCAGAACTCCTGATTTATGGCCCTGACTTTGCTGTGGTCTCTGGAATGTGGGGAAATGGTCTGTCTGTCTTCTGTCGAAACCAGAATACTGACTCTCCTGTTTCCATGCAACACCACAGCTTTTCTGCAGGGAGCAGCCTGCACTCTTGCCTTGACCTGTTGAGAATAAGTTCCAAGCAGTGATCTGGAAAGCTGTTCCAGTTTCCCTTGTGGCTGTATATGCATATTTTATTACAGGCTGCAGACAATGGCTCTTCTGACACTCTAGCCAAACTAAAGACAAATAATTGAACAAGTGGACTTCTTTAAATGACCAGAAAGAGGTATTTGGAACAGGCTTTCAAAAGAAAATCTGACTTCTTGCCCCTCTCTGGAGAGTCCAAGACCAGCCCACAGACTCAGTGCCTTCATGCAGTTGTAGAGTTGCAATGAGAGATTAGCAAAGCTAAACCCGCTGGAGGTTTGCCTGTTTGTAAGAAATACCTAAATTGGGTATTTAGAGGTCCACTCCTGCAGAATGATCTTGGGTATGGACCCAGCAAAGAGACATCAATGCTGTTAACAAGTCACTAAGGGGATTAACAGCTTATTTTTCAGTAATTACCGAGGTTCACTTAAACGAGGTTGAGAAAACTTGGTAGGCTGTTTCTCTTCCTCTGATTTAACAGAATGGAAGACCTCTGGAATAAAACTGATAATTAGCATCGATAGAGATTTTTCTGCTCTGGATCTCCAGACATAAAACTGTAGTAGGGAATTCTCACCAGCATCCCTCTGTCCTGAACCATGATAAGGGAGGATAAGTGGTATCTTAACCCTGCTGGTATTTGGAGATGAAGGATAATTCTTGATGATGATGTCTATAGAGGCCAGCAAAGGGCTTGTGATTAAATACATCAGAAATAGTACATCTGGCATTGTTTGTTTGGTTTTTATGTTTACATTCTGTTATTAAGATAACAAAAGTGCTGATGCAACCTGAAATTGGATAAAGTGTTAAGAATTCTGCTGTGAACCCCAGGGTACATTGTGTCCTCTCAGCACTGCCAAGCACGAGAGGTATTTGGTCATTCCAGGGGATGAAATCCAGTCACTGACTGCAAAACACCAATTCTGATATTCTCACAATACTGAATTGGGATATTTTATGGTATCAGGAGAATGCTCTGTGTTAAGCAGGGCCTTCAAAACGGGATTAGTTTATAATTAGTCAAAAATCTGAGTCAAATGTGTGTTGGGGGAAGGAGTTTGTTTGGGTTTTTAAAGGAACTATTGCTTTGTAGGTGAAATAAAATATCCAATATCTACTAATTCCTGTGAACTCCCTTTCAACTCAGAATGCCACTTTTGAAAATATGGCTTATTGCAGAAAGAACTGCAAAATAAGAATTGCTATTTACTGTTTTGATGTGAATGCAGCTGTTTAAAGGTTTACACAAGGTATATGTTTCTGAGCTTTACAATGACCTGTCACAATTTGAGGATGGAGTGGTTCATTGTGCAACACTATTCAAAATACTGGGAAAACATGACCTGACAAAAACAGCATCTGAAATTTAACGACCTGAGAATTACTGGGGGCTGAATGATGTCCCATGTCTGGGGGGGAAGTTTTGCCATCCTCACCTAAAGATAAAAATTTTGGAAATTTAATTTGAAATCTCCAGAATGTTGAAAAGCCTCCTCGTGCCTTTGGGAAATGCGAGGAGTCGTGGTGAGTAGCAGAATACTCATTTCCACACAGCTGTCAGAAAACAGACCTTCTGTATAAAAGCCATTCCAGTTTCCAACTGGAGACCTACCACAGCTTCCCCGTAAAATCAGTTTTGGTTTAAATAAGCTGGTCTAAATTGAGGCTATGTTAATCCTTGTTTAAATTTAAACAAGCTGAAGTTTTCATTTAAAACAAACTCGTTAAAAGGGTAGCCCGCAGCGCAGCTCAGGTGAGTCAGACATTTTGTGAATTAGTTTTATTTAGGCAATCCACCTTGCTGTTGTTTCACTTTTAGTTCCATTCTGATGGTTGATTACTCTTGAGATGGCTGAAGAGACTCTACTTGAGATTTTATCCATGCTTCTGGTTTTATCCTGACGGGAGACCAGGCAGCAGCGTGGTTTTTGCTGCACTGGATTTGGGAAATGGGTAAAGACTCCACAATGCAACCTTTTCTTGGCTAAAACTTGCCTTGCTGCTTGATAGATTTTTAGGTGTGCCACTGCTGAGTCTTACTTTGGGTAATGCTATTCTGAACCCTTCATAGGAGGCATTTGATTCAGTCCAGGCCAGATTATGCCTGCAGGAGCCTTCGTCAAGAGATGTTTTACGATGTGTTATTTTGGGGAAGCTGAGATGGAAATCTGGTTCGTCATGTGCTGTGTGTGAGGTTCCTGTGAACTGGCTGAGAGATACCATCATTCCTGAAAGGTCACTGTGGATTGTGTTGTTGTAATGGAGCACTGTTGATATGATCACAGATCCAGCTTCCCTTCTTTGCCCTTGGGTTATGTGTTTGCAGCTGAGAAACAAAACACATCTGTAAACAAATATTTTGTAATGTGGCTGAAGAGAAGGGGAATTTGGAAGCCACAGATGACATTTTCCCTGAGCATGAGAACCTCAGATGCCCCTTGCTGAAGTGATGGATAATCTGCCTCATCTTCTGCTGTCACATGAGATTCCAGTTCGTGGCTTTCCCTGGAAAACTAAAAGCATTTGGTGTTACCCCCTCTGCTGTGGTGCTCTCCTTCATCCCAAGGGGAAAATGATTTTCCCCAAAACAGGATTGGGGATGCAGTGACATCCTGCTGTGACAATGTGAATGGTGCAAAGTCTCCTCAGAAGGAAAACTCTTTCTGATGCAGATTTCCATGGAGAGCCGTGGCTGGGCAGCTCTGTGGAAGGTGGGGCAGGCCACGGCTCTACCAGAAGGTGGGAAAGGGAAGTTATGACGATGGTTTATACTGGGAGATAAAAATGGCTATAATTGTAAGCTGCACTGGGAAAAGTGGACTCTTAAAGGCTTCAAGGATGGGCAAGGTGAAGGATGTGGGTTCTCTGTGCTGCTGGGTATGTGCAGGTGTCCTGGTCTGCTGGTGGTGTTGGGAAGTTCATTGATTGCTTTGCTGCCTGTGCGAGTAGAAGTGAAGGAATCACAGGCAGCATGGCTGTGCTCTCTGTTGTTACTTTGTATCTTGAACACTTTATCTGATTTATTTTAAAATATTTTAAAATGCATTATCATTCAGAAAAGGAGAAGGAAAGGGTAGACTCAAGAAGAAGAAGAAATTGTTAGAAGTATATCATTATACAATGATATTAAACTCTTAAGAAGCTTAAGGTATATTTCAAGAAACATTTGCTCAATTTCAGCTGCCTTGAGATTTAACCATCCTGCTGCCAGCTCTCATTGAAAGAAAAAAACCAAAGACATGAAAAATAGCTCAAATTACTGACATGCAGCTCTTTCTCCTTCCCAGTTGTTGGGTAATTGACTTGCCCAGAGCTTTGGGTTAAAGCAGGAAGTGTTTGGACCTGCCTTTCTTACGGGGCAGAGGACACCATACCAGGCTGAGGGAGCAGCTTTTACAAACCACTAAGGAATGGTTGGTTGGTTGGTTGTAATCTCTTGCCCATCTTCCAGACCTGCTGGTAGGAATTCCATCTCCCAGGTCCAGTGTGACTCCCTCTAAAGTGAGTCATTGTTGTTGTTGTTGTTTTTAATTATCTATTTAGCTGTGGCTGACAGCTCATCCGTATGAACTGCACGTTTGTCAAAAATCCTGAACTCAATTGTTGAGGCTTCGGTGGAATGATGTCAGTAATGTTTGTGGATGCAATTTCCAGGTCATTGATTGAAAGGGCAAGTTTAAAATGCAACTTAGGTCATAAGAAAGTACCGTCATCAATAGTTGCACAGTTAATGGAGTCAAGGGCACTGGGTGAATTGGGTGTTGTTAAACTCCTTGCAAGCCATGTCTTAAGATCCCTTCCTGTTTATTGTCCTTCAGCAATGAAACCTGATTACTCCTGTTGTCCATAAAAATCTCCTGTATTTAATTTCTCCAGAATCAGTGTTTTGCGAATGGATGGCTGGTAACGTTAATTTTCATGTTTCTGTTCTCTCAGAGTTTACGTCCACTTGTCCAATCCTCAGGACTCACAAGGGTCCAGTTTGGCATTTGTGTAAGCATTTGTCCAAAACACATATGTGGGCCTCACTGAAGGTTCGAAACACGTGATTGAACCTTGTTGAAGGTCCAAAATGTCTTTGCAGAGAGGAGGAAAGGTGGGCTTGTGGCCAGCTGAAGTGCTTAAATGGCTTGTCCAAGGCTTCTGAGGAAAAAATGAGCACTGAGTGCTCAGGGAGGTGCAAGTCCAGACTTTAGTTGGGCCGGTTTGCTTTTGTTGTAGCTTTAAGAGTAAGATTTTTATGGTGACGCCGTGATTTATGTCAGGAAAGTAATCCACTGGTTAATTGGGGGTTTATGGTTTGTGTTGCTGTTCTCAGCAGCCTCCTGGCAGCCTCACAGAAGTTGGAGACCTGCAGGGGGTCAAGAGCACAGTGACATCAGGCATCAGAAAACGTGCTGCAGTCAGTGCTGCCAGTGTTTTCTCTGAATGCAAACAGATGAGTGCCGGTGGGGCATGGCTGTAATGCCAAGGAATGTGCTGAGAACTGAGGAAAAGTCACAGGCTGTTTTGTGAGAGTGCCCAGGATGCTGGCAAAGCGTCAGCTGGGCTTGTGGCAGGGACACTTTCAAAAGGCTTTGTCAATAGTAAAGCTCTTGTCGTGTCCTGGTAAATACAAGCTGTGTGTGACAGTTGAGCAGCTCGGAAGGGATGTCCTTAGAGGGGGCAGGTTGGGCTCATTTTCAGGACCATTTGCTTAGAAGTGTACAAATTAAGGCTCGGGGAGGTGAGGCTGTGTGTGTGTACTGTCAGCAAACAGCATTCTCTTGGGTGAAAAAAGAATATGTTCGTTTCTTTGGAATGCAAAGAGGTGAATTTGCTGTGTTGGTGGGTGAGGGGGTGTCACCTCCCAGCGTTGCCCTCCTGACTGAAGCAGGACTGCAGACGTGGCAGGATTCATTGCAGAAGAAGGTCTCCATGTCTTGTAGCACAAACAAGCTCTTCTTTGGTTCCCTTTTGCAGACTTGTCTGTCAATACCTGACATCAAGACAGCATTTAGTGACTGCATTAACAAAATTGGGAAGAGAGACTGCCTGACACAAGCCTGCTCAGCCCTGACTGGGTGAGTATGAGAAGGGGTAGACTGAGAATTGGTTGACTGAGCAGCACTACAGGATTTATTAAGCCTTGAAAGGGAGCTGTGCTTCCTTCCAGACACTTGTTCGAGAACCTTGAACTTGCACCAGCTCAGTAACTTCATCTGTAAATCCTGCCTGTGAAGCACAGTGGAAATGCACTGCTGGCTGAGAGCAGCTGGACTTGGAGGCATATTTATTGTCCTGTATCATCCCTTCTCCTTACACAATAATCCTTCAGATGTTGGTTTGCTGCAGCTCCTGGCTTTTAGGTTAGAAGTCAGTTGGAAAAGCAGCTGTTGCTGCCTCTGCCAGAGAAAGGGGTGGTGCTTCACTGCTGCTACCGTAATTGTGCTGCTTCTTTCATGTTCTTTGGCATGCAGATGAGCTTTGTGATGGGGATGATATAACAGTCCCCAAGAGTCCTCTTACATGGGGATGCCTGTGGTTTAAAATTTGATGATTTTAAATTTTAAAATTTAAAACAGACCTGAATTTGGGCTTACACCAGCTGCATGCCACGATCTTGACCAACCCACGGATTCCTGATATTTCAGCATCATTGTTGCGTACCGAGTCTTGCAGTACTTGGGTTCTTTGTACTTTCAGCTCTTTAAGTGAAAAGCGATACTTGGCATAACTCAAAAGTTTTGTTCTGGGTGATGGAAACACTCCTGGCTGAATTACTGCCTGAGCTGAATCCAGAGCTTTGAATTTTTTCCTTTTATAAATTTAGCAAGAAATCTGTGTTATACAAGCTACTGCAAAGGATAACAAAAACTACTTGAACTGTGAAAAAAATCTGTTGTCTGCATTGCTACAAATCACATGCCATTAAGCAGATGAATGACCACACGAACAGTGTTCAAGCACTGACTGGAAGTCAAGTATTAGATAATAACCTTATGAAAAACAACCTTTTCAGTTGTGTTCTTTTTGTGCAAGCATTTCTAGTTTTTATCTGTGTGGAATTTCCTTTCAAAATTCCAGTTTGAGCTTGCACTAAAAGAATAAATAACTCCTGGAAGTCATGGCTGGGGAGCTGTGCAGACCAGCAAGGTGGTGACTTGCTTGGCAGCCCCAGCACAGACGTTTACAGAAAGCTGGAGCCAGGATTGCAAGATCTTATACAACTAGTGTGAGGTTTGTAGCAAAATAACCTCAAACCAGCTGTCAGGTGGGTTTGATGCTTGTTCATCCCAAGATTTCCACAGAGTTGGTGACTAAGTTGGATGTAGACTTTAACAGACACCAGAAAAAATAAAGGATGGAGGTATATATTGCTGAGCTAAAAGAAATCAGATCCCTATTGTTTGCCTGCATGAGAAATAACACAGAAATGCCAACAAGTAACTGTGGGGATGAGTAGAGCCCTTCCCTGCCTCGTGTAAGGGCTCAGTTGGGGCCTATATGAACCATGTTTCTGTTCTCGGTTGCTTCTTGTTGTTGGTTTATTTTAAAACCTCGTCTGCTTGTCTTGTTTCCTTAGCAAAGGGGTGAACGAAGGAATTGAGTGGATGGTGAAGTGCGTGGTGAGGAACATCCACCGCCCCCCAAGAAAGAAGGACATCACGTAGGAGTTCTGAGCCAGCCAAGGAATGGACAGTCTCTTTCCACACACTTTTGTGTTCCCTTTAAAGAAGGTGATCCACTGGATTCCTATTACACCTGATTCTTTCCTAAGTTTGGAGACAAATATTCTCTTTCTGTGTCTAAAAAAAACTTGAGCCAAGGATTCCAACTGGGTGGGGGGTGGGAATCTCTTACATTAAGTATTGTCATTGGCCTGAGAGCATCCTATGTAGCAACCTACACATTGTTGCCGATGCAAAGGACTTAATTTTCTACTATCTTACTTTGTGATTCCTGATTTGTTAGTCTGACAGGCTGGAGGCCGGTGACATGAAGGAACTCCTGAAGGAAATGTGTAGGTGAATGTGGAAGGGGAGGAACAGCCTGGGGAATGGCTGTTCCTTCTAACTGAGAGGATCCCTTGCTGCTTCAGCCCCGTGTTCCTGCAGAGTGTTACTGGCCCTGTTATGCTGCTGCTTGTGTAGTGGGGAGAGGCAGCATTGATTAGAACTTGATTTTCGGTTGGGGTGTTGATTCGTAACTTTGACCTGGGATAAAAGCAGATGTGGAAACCAGCAACTGCACGGTGGTCGTAGGATGATGGAATCATTAAGGTTGGAAAAGACCCTCATCAAGTCCAACTGCGCTGGTTGAAATGGATATTCCTACCAGGACACGGATTCCAGGAGCACTGCCTTGCTCTGACTGCCAGTCTCTGTGCATTCTCTTTAATCCTAAGAGTAATTGGGATCTTCTGTAACTGGAGTGAATCAAGGCCCTCTCTGTGATCTTTCTAAGCTGAAAACAACCTCTAGGCAGGGAGAAATCAGTATGCAATAAAGCTTCCTACTTATTTGAACTTCCCTGGCTGAAACAAGTGGTATTTGGGAGTAGCAGTACTTAGCCCTTAGGCTTTCTTTGAAATGTAAGAAAAAACAGAAAGGCAGCACTCAAAAGACGAACAGTGCTCGGTTCTTACATCGCCTACTCAGCTAGATGTGCTGATAAATCACTATCATTTCCCTGAATATGAGTTTTTACGTGAGTTTCACGGTGGTTTGGCAGTGAGTGTTGCTCCTCCTCTGCTTTATTTACTTCTGGCGCTGGCGAATGTTCTGTGCTGTTTGCTGACATAGTGAAGGGGCCGTTAATGCAGCTGTAGTTGAGCCAGTCAGTAGTATTTGTTTAAAGGCTATTAGTTGGGATCTGTCAAAGAACTTTCTGCTAAATTTTCTGCGTGCAACTCATTGCAGATGTTTTTTGAGAGAGAACATCATTCATTCGCTCACATTTGGGTCAAAGCACAAGGGCAGCTGGGCTGTGTCATTAAGCTCATGAAGTCAGTGGAAATAATTGCAAACTGAAGAGCAGAATCTTGCTTCTCAATAAGAGAATTAAGGCTCCTTCAGACCTGCTGACCCAGTCATCTTTCCTGTGTGCTCTGTGAACGTGGAGGATCCCTTGGAAATCATTCACCCACTGTAGGAAGTGGCACTTTTTCTGGGTGCTGCATGTGATGTAGGGCTGAGATTTTCGAGAGTATTAAAGTTTTGGAGAACCAAAATCAGTCTCTCTCACTGGGCTCTCGGAAAACACTTGGAAAGCCTGAGTGACTTTGTGGCCCTGGCTGTTTTGGTTGGCAGAGTTGGTATTGAGAATTAAATTGAAGATGTGAAACAGTAACTAATGAACAAAAGTACCTTTCTGAGAGTCAAAACACTTCAGTCAAGTAGCTCCAAGTGTCTATTCTTTGAGACACAAGGGGTTTTCCAAGATTTTCACATACTATTCTCAGATCTCTTGTTCTCTCTTTTCCCTGGGAGACCAGAAAGGAAAAAACAGCTTCTAGACACACAAAAAAAGCTTCTAGACTGCTTTGTGGCCCATATCAGCAGGGGGTCTGAAAGCAAATGTTTTGACCTCAGGATTCCAAGTTCTCAGGCGTGGGAGAGTCCTTTTCCCAGAGACATGCCCGAGCTGAGATAGGTATGTATGAGTGTGCTCTGGCCACAACAAATCGGGGAGGATTTCTCTGAAACCAGCAGTGTAAAGTTCACTCTAATTCAAAGTGAGCTACCAGAGCAGTATCCCAGCAGATGGGACATTTTTTTATGTTTTGATCAGAAATTTAATAATTTATCACATTTTATCCTTACAGGAAGAACAGACTTATTTCAAATGCTTTTCTTTTGTTTCAAGTGACCCTCCTGCCAGATCTCAAACAAAGCAAGAATATTTCTGAGTAGTTCCAATTTAGTCAGTTTTCCAGATTTTTGATTCCTTTGCCTTGGACCTGTTTTGCCCATGCCTGTTCACAGCAATGAAATTGCCTAAAGGGCTGCTTTATCTTCCCAAGGAGAAACAGATTGATCATCTGCACTTTGCAACCCCTCTTCCCTTTGGCATGCTGTCCATGAGATAAAGGTGTCTAATAGCCTCAGCAGTGATCCAACTTGCCTTATTTGAGCATTGGCAGATGATTACATTTCTCTCACCCATCTGGAATTTCCTATGTAAACATTCATTAGCTGATAGCAGCAGGAGGCAAGAGCTAAAAAAACACCTCTAAAGCATTTAAGAATCCTAGTGAATCTTTGAGTCCCAGTGCTGTCTGTGTGCTGCCAATTCCATCTTCATTTGGAACTCTGGAAGGACACAGAGTAACTGAATTACAACTTTTGGCTGGTGCAACCTAATCCCGTCCCGTCCTCGCGCGAGGCAGCGGTGACGTGTGCGCCGAGGGCCTGCGTTGCAGTGGTGCTGAGGTCAGAACTCATCCCACTTCCCAGGACATCCTGTCCCACAGAACCGCAGAAAATGCCAAGACAAATCAGATCCAGCTTCAAAGTCCAGCATCTTAATCCAGTCTCTGGCTGCTAACATCTGTCTCAGGAAGTGGAGGAAACAGATGCTCTTTGGAGTCTGTGCCCCCGGCCATCCCTGCTCTGCTAAACTGAAATCAAGCCATCATCAAGAAGTGGATTTAATATCCAGTGCTGTAGGGTGGTTTTATTGCTAGCTGACCTATTTTTAGTCTCTTCTTCCTTATCATCCTACTTGTGTAGTGCTGACACGTCCAGTGCATCCAGCAGTTTGTTTAGGGAAAGGATCTGCTGTTACAATACAGATCACAGTCTTGAACGAGCCTCCTCAGCAATGATGTTTTAGCTGAGTATGAGATCGTTGGGTTAGTCATGGTTTCCAGGAATGTTCTTGATTAACTGACTGACCTATTAGTGCAGGTTTGAAAATGTAAGGCTCAGCTAAAAAACCTGCTGTAAAGTGCTTTTGGAGGGTTCTGAACTGATCTAGGCATTTCACTGGAATTTTAACAGTATCCTGGGATGTCTCTCCTGGCAAATGGTGTTAGTTCAAGGAGAGAACTTCTAGAGAAAGGCAAAGAGTGGTGCTGTCACTGCACTTGACAAATACCCCTTTAAATAAACAAAACCTCGTTAATGTGGACGATAATTCCTGGCAGCCACAGCCAGCAGTGTCCATACGTGAAGGACAGTGGATTCTGCCTCCATGTCCAGCTCTGCTGCTGCTCCTCAGCTTTTACCCAAAGCAGCCCCACAGGCTGAGTTTGCCTTCAGCTTTGGGGCTGTTTTCAGGCTCCTGAGTATTTGTCACAGATTTCCCCAAAGCAATTTGGACAATTAATGAAGACAGGCGGAATTGTCCCTGCCATGCAGACAAGTTCTAGGCTGGGTGACCTCTCAAAATTCCCTCCTGGTACAGTTTTCTACTAAAATTTGCCTCAGATTTCCCTCCTGAGAGGTAAGGGGCAGTGGTGAGGTGCCAAGAGCCTTTCCCTTCTGCTGAGCTCTTACAATGGATGCTGGAGAAACTGGAACAGGTGCTTTTTACACTGGAATTTTATACCACTTGGAAATCCCATGTGAAACATTCCTGGTGGATAACACAGTTCTTGTTTGCTTGACCTTGGGCATTTCCTGCAACTTTACCCCTTGGGTTTTGTTCTTTGTGCTTCTGCAATCCCTAAGGGAGTTGTTTCTCAGCTCCTCTGGTGAAATCAGCTTCCATGACAACTCCTAGGGGCTTTCCATTCATTTCTTTATGCACACTCAAGCTTTTTTTATTCCCAAACTGCCTTCATGAGGATCCAGTCCCAGCTCTCAGCAGTGTCTGCTCTCGTATAACTTCATCTGCACAACTGACATCTGATCACAGGCCTTCACCCATTGCGTCAGAAGGGAGTGATGCTTAAAATTCCTGGTAAAGCAACAAATTGGTACTAAAAAGAATCAGACCTCATGGAAAATGACAGAGATCTGGTGCAGGAAACATGGACAGCACAATATGCAATAGCACTGGGGAAAAAATGACCCAAAGGTTTTCCATAAACGAGGTGCTCGTCAACTGGAAACAAGGAGAGGAGGAACATCGGCAGTTAACTACGCAGGGCTGGAATTCTGCCTGACATTGCTTTTACACACAAAGTCAGGAGGCAGGATTCTCCTCATTCCTTCACGGTTTCACTTTTTCCTTGAAGCTGCTGATGCTAAATGAGTTTCAAAATTTCCATCTTGTTACGAGTGTCCTCTTGAATACCACGTTCCTCACATAATTTCTTGAGGATGTCGGTGCAGTCTCACTTTTCCCATGTGTTACCCAAGGCAGCTGTGAGGGTGAGGCAGTGGATACATTCACTTAGGAACACACAGGATCCTTTCCTTGGGACAAAACCCTTGCTGGACCAATACGTAGTATTCTCACTGACACTGCTAACTCATGAGTAGTAACTTCTTTTTGTGCTCGGAGCATCTTTGTCTAGGCTGCGCTTTTGCCAGGAAAGGTTGGA
>VZTA01025321.1:0-16088 GCA_013398855.1 Mohoua ochrocephala | reverse complement strand
GGAGACGCAGTCTCCGGGCCGGAGCTCCCGCCGGGCACCGCGCCGGGGGTACTGGCAGGGCATGGCCGGCCTTGCCCCACCGCACCCTTCCTGCGGCCCGGTCGGGGAGCGAGGAGGGTTCCGGGGCCTCACCTTAAGCCCCTGTTCACACGGATGGGCCACGCTGAACACCCAGAACTGCTCTCCAGAACCAACGATGACAGCAGCAGCCTCCGCCAGCAGAAAGCCTTACTTTGGCTTAATCAGGAACTTCGTAGCAAAGCAGTCTTTTATTTCATTTTCAAAGACGTTAAACATAATGGATGCTATCTATGAGATCCTTTTTCTTGGCTAAAAAGAGTCAAATGTTTTGTCTGACATCACTATTCCTTTCCTTTGAATTTAGGTTCAATGTAGTAAATGTGGATGGGAAGTTTTCCATTTAAAGGAAAATGCTGCATTTCAAAATTTGATCCCAATCAAAAGTACTGCTACTAAAACCAAGAGATTTTAAATCAAACTATCATTTTCATAAATAACATTTTATTTACAGCGTGTAGACTCCTAAAACTGCTGATGTATTTTCAAAATGTTCACAGTGCATTTTAGAGTTGGTCAGGAGTAACCACCAAGTAGTACATCTTCAAGTAAATCTCATTTTTAAAGGAAATGGAAGCACGCTCAGTTGAAAGCATTCAGCTTCCCCCTAGTTGTAATAAATAGCAAGAAATCCATCTGGGGAATGAAGCTCAGAAGCTTGGAAAGGGCCCTGCAGGATATGCTTTGGCCATTCTTGTACCATCACTGGAGGCTGTGGACTCGTGCAAAACAAATACCCAGCTGCAAACACTGACCAGAGTACCCTGAACAAATGATCTGAGTGATTCAAGATAATCATGGCTCTTGTGGTTCCTTGACACTGTTCAGTTGGACATAACTGTCCTCATCGTTTACATTGTGGGAGACAGAAGCATTCTGCAGCAGCCTAGAAAAAACAAATCCCAAGCCCTAACAACCAAAACACTTCAAAATCCCCAAAAGATTTTTAAAAAGCCATCCCCTATTCATCGCCACCTTAACCTAAACCAGTAGATTTCACCCTGCGGTACTCGGATGGTTCCCTTTTGCAGGGAAAGGCGTAACCCCCGATGAAGGACTTCAGCACAAAGGACACCAAATCTTTCTAAGCAGCCACAACTATTTACTATATCAATTTGACAGTTCCCTTTGCTGTTTAGATGGCATTTTCAGTGGACGGCATCCACAACTTCATGCTCCACCATATCTTCATGCTGCCATCTTCCAGCCGCACCTTACTGCACACACAGCTAATACTGACCATTTCATACAGATTTAAATGTTGTAAATCTGCTCGAAAGTTACTCAAGCAAATCCTTCTGGAAGACAGGAGGAGTTTACCTGCCTACGAAATGGAAACTCACTGCCAGGACATCCTTCAGAGGCTGTGTCCAGACTGTTGCCCTGCAGGCATGGATTGTTCTGGGGCTGGAGAAGATGCCTTTTGATTGATTACGCAACATCACATTATGATTCATTTTGAGAGTCATATGTGCCAGCTGGTAAGACCATTATTGGTATGACACGGGTCCTCAAAAGAGTGGAAATTTGGTATTTCTCCAGGTCAGGATTCTTCCCACTCATCTGTATCCATCTGTGTGAATCAACACGTACAAGTAACCAAGGGCAACCATCAAACCACAGCTGAAATGCAGAGAGTAGGTTTATTTCATTACCTCGCTAATAGGACCTTGTGGAAGACACATGGGGACACAGGCTCTATTTGGCTTAGTTCATTCTAGCAGACAGCAGGACTGACGGGAGGCGGGCGGGTGCTAGCTGCCTGCCTCACTAGAACAAAAGGGTTCAAAGGTCTTTGACAAAGCAGAGGATGAACAACATTAAGCATAATAAGTGGAGTCTTCTCACACCAACATTTCTAGCATTCCCAGCTGCAAGATCACTTTGAGCGAAAGGATTCTCTCCTCCTCACCAAACCTTCCCGTTTTAACCCTTTCCTCCCAACACACTGCTTTTATCACCTTCTCCAGCCACATGAGCTATGAAGCTGGATAAAGTTGAGTTAACGGAAGTCATAGAGTTAAGTCACACTTTATGTGGAATAGTTTTTATCCAGCGTGATTACGAGATGACTAACTGAAAAATTAGTTTCTTAAGACTTCTAAATCTATCAGAGATATTTGCTGTGTGCTGTAAAGCAATGTTCGGACTAGGAGTAACTTACATGTTTTTAGCAGCTGGAGTAATTAACAGCTGTAGTAGATTACCATGGACCATAACAATTTCTCCATCAGTTCAGAGCCTGGAAATTCAGGAACTTCCTTCTAGAAAAGACGTTCAGTGTAATACACAGCCTCCATGGAGTTTTACTGTCAGATTCCTGAACCAAGTATTATATACACAAAACACCTGACCAATTAATCTTAGTAGTCTTTCTAGATTTAAAATTCAAGAACAAGCCTTCTGGAAGAAAATATTTTTATCTGAATTCCTTGATTTAAAGTATTTAGTATCACTTTGCTTTTCTGCTTCTACTAGTTAACCAGCTGGGCTCCAACAACAGATTGAATGAGGATTTCACATAACTGGAAGACATGAAAAATGTTTCTTCTAAACAAGAGAACCTGACTGTAAAACCAAAAACAGAGAGGAATTGAATTCAGAGTTATTTTTATCATCATTAAATAAAAGAGAAATTCCATTTCAAGTTCATAGTTGTCTTGTGGAAAGAAATTGAGAGCAATACATAACATCTATTTTTTTTACTTATCCATTGATTTGGGGAATTACTCTGTTTCATTCCAAGAAACATGCATTATTATCTAGCACTGAGAAGAGCCAGGCTGTCTTGATCAGGAGGCTCTGCTTTACTATATGGAAGAAGTTACAAATTTCACCTCAAGCTAAGTGTAGCTAAGGCTATTTCAGTCAACTTGCCCTTGAAGTTTCTAGGGGTAAATATAAATATCCTTGACAGCCTCCATGTAACATCTGAGAGTCGGAAAACCTTAGCGTGTGCCTGTTGAAACTATTGGAGTCCTTAAAAATTTGTGAAGGAGTGAGGAAAACTAGAAACCCACCAGCCTTACACTGAACACCATCGACCTGCATTTCTTGGCAGGAAAACTTCAACACCTCTGCAAAATCTTCATCCAAGTGGGATTCCAATCTAACCCCTGTTCTTCTGCCCCAGTACTGCCGTATCTTTGTCCAGTACAGGACATGTGCCTCAGTTAGCCAGTTTTAACTTGGTGTTTTGCTGTTTCTTTCTTTAAGTGGTCTGGTTCCAGGATTCATATATATAACTTGTGAAGAGAGGAGAAGCACAGAGGGAGAGGAGGGAAGAAGCTCTAACCTCTCAGATAAATAATAACACAGAATTATATTGTCTCTTATATTTCGTGCAGCACCTAGACTGCAGGGTCTGGAAGCTACGAGCAAATCTATCAGACTCTCAGAACACAGGGTTCGTAGTTCCCTGCTGTGCACTGTTCCTTTTATATGTAGATATAATCTCTTTCTTTTGATACCAAAATCGGCTAGAAAACAAACTAACACAATTTGAGTATTAGAAAGCAGGCTTTATTCTTTATTCGCAGCGTGCTGAACACACCTGGAGGATATCTCCTCTAATTAGTCGTGTCTTGAAACTTTACAATAAAGTATTTATTCCATCACGTTCGTGCGTATATATTACAATGTGCTCCCTAGATAATACATATCACTTTTCCTAGAACTTATTTGCCTGCATCTGCCTTCTACTGGAAGTCCTTTCACGGTCCTAGAGGATCATCTAAAGGGGTCTCTGCTGGTCATGCTCGCTGAGTGCCACTAATGTTGTAAATAACCTTGCCTTGAACTTCTCTTAGGGCATGTGTTGTTGCTTCTTGTTTGTTGGCTTTGTCACAAAAGCTACTATGTTCCTCATTACCCGTTTCTCCACTGTTTCCAGCTTTTATCATCCGTTGTCTGCTTTTACATTCTTTTATCTATTTTGCTAGTTAGTCTTTAAGCTCTATTTTGCAACTTCAAAGGGGACTGAAAACTTCCATTCTCTGTGTTGTCTGTCACCTTCTCCCAAATTATTTTTTAATAACAATTCCCAAGCCACTGTAGCTCTAATTCAGCCCAGGAACAGCAACATGCTCTTTGTGTCACAGCACAGCAGTGATGACAGACCAGAAAAAGACTATAGTGATCCACACTTTTTCAATTTTTTCAACCCATTTTCCTTTGCTCCAGTTGTCTAGACTTCTCTGCAGTTTGCCTTCACTATGGTTTTTTTTTTCTCTGTTAAATAGTAAATAAGGGCGTTCTGTATTTTTACTTTGAACGTGGTGCACATAATAAGGCTGATGAACACAAGGGCAGTGCAAATATTTGGCTAGTAAAAACACAGGCACTGTTTTCTCCTCTTATGTATTGCTTTGCCCTCAGTTAAGCATGTTCTGGGGAGTTTAGCAAGGAATGTTTACTAGAATGTCTTGGTTCCCTGTCCCCTCACACTGGTGATCTTAGATCAAATGATCAAGAACCTTCTATTACCATCATTTTTAATGACAATGTAAAGTCTATAGAGCAGGCAGGAATTCTGCACTGGCTCATGTACTGTAACTCTTCTAAAAGAAGAGAGAAGCATTTAAAAATAACTTACCTTTTGCGCCAGAGGGTTACGGTGACAGTAAATACGCATTTTTCCAAAGTTCACAAATAAAACCCCTCAACTTAACATGCTATCCAAAATTGCAGGCACTAGGAATTGGTCATGGGGACCCCTAAGCACATCATCTTCAAGCACAAAAGAAGTTGCCACTTTGAAAATCTGGCAAATTTGTGTGGTGAGATGCTTCAATGAGCATACTGGTTAACGTGAACATTAAAATCATTCATGGCTGCTGAGTAATTATTCACGTCTCTGAACAGTCGCTGCCATTGCAGGCTTGTACAGACACTGCTGCGGCAGTTTGTGCTTCACCAATTTTCCTCCAGCCACGCCTGCCAGGGACCAAGTGTCTCTAAAATGAAAGCCGAAAGGGTTGTGCACAAGTTGGCAGAGCAGGAGAGGTGCCAGCCACCACCAGGCTCAGACAGCCCTGCAGAGGGTCCTAGGCAGCAGACAGGACAACAGTGTTATAAATATTCTCATAAAATAACAGATGTAATCATATAAAAAAAAGTAGAAAATTGTGAAGTATAAGGTATTGGAATGTTATGAGTGCTGTTTAAAATATGCAACCACAGAAACTTCACTGGGAAGTTACTGGAGTTCCTATGTTTTGTTCAAGAAACTATAGAGACCATCATGCACACCAGTGATGCTGCTTGGAAACCCCCTACCCTTCCCATCTAAATTTGAATATCAGGGATTCCAATGTACTCCTCAGTAGAGATGACCAATGATTGTCTTAGGGTAGGAATATTAATGAAGTTATACAACTAGTGAAACCAATAATTGTAAAGGTTAAATTTAAGAGCGGGAATATTATACATAATATGTAAAAGAACTTATGTAACAATGATTCATCAGAAAAAGTATATAAAACGGATGGGTTTTGTTTACTAAACCGAACATGCTTGGAAACTTATCCCCCGTGTTCCCGGCGCTGAAATAAAGAAGTGTCTGCTTATTCACATCAGATCGGTGTTGGATAAGTTTCTTTCACCCCCTTCGGTGACAGTTTCTTGGCAGCCCAGATGAGATCTCATTAAGAGGGACCAGAGGACTTAGGGACCTGGCTGGTTTTAGCCAGCACCAAGGAATTCTCTGGGACACTCATCAATCCCCGATCCAAAAGGCTCTCGGTTGACATCCCCTGGAATTGGTAAGAAAAGACACTTCTTTTGCTATTCTGAAAAGGGAGAGGGTTAGAGTCCCCTGGTCTGCCTGTCCGACATGGTGAAAGCTGCGCAGGGTTGGTCTAAGTAGAGTACCCAAGTGGAAAGCCTTGGTGTCATAAACAAAAGCCATTGCTGGGTTGGACAATCGGAATTGCTAAGTCGAAAACTTATATGCCTGTAAGTTTTTTGTCAGTGTCTGTGTATCATTTAATATCTTTGTGTATTGTTTAATATTTGTTGATGTTTGTGTAGTACTTGCTACTTTGAACACAGCACAACTAAGAAAGTTAGTGTGGATATTACGAGTATGTTTAAGATCATTGGTGATTTGACTGATGACAATCAGATTCCTAAAACCTCGCCACTGAAATGCTTATTGAAGCATTGGACAGAAGCAGCATGTGAATTACTTAAGTGAAAAATGATTGAATATTGTAACCATTGGTGGCCGACGTATACTTAGGAGGATCAAGAAAAATGGCTGGAAAATGGCACATTAAATGACAATAGCATATTGCGATTAACGCTGTTTTGTAGAAGGGAGAATAAGTGGGATGCGGTTCCTTATGTCAGCTTGTTTTTCACTCTAAGAAATCATGCAGAATGGAAAAAAGGAATGCAGTAGGACCCCCCTCACTCAGAAACAACTGAGTGAGTATTGTAATAGTTGGTGGCTGAAGTATACATTGGCAATTTGCTTTGTAATAATTAGTTACACTGTTGCTGGGGAATGAAAAAGTAAATTTTTAATCACTACAGGAGCAACTTGTTTGGTACTTAATATGTGCAGAGGAAAACGTAGCTTGGAATCTGTAAGCATTGTGGGTGTGACAGGGAGGAAAGAGAACAGGCCTTTTTTTTAACACCCATTACTATTTAAATTAAGAAAACAGTAGGGGACACACCAATTTGTATATGCCTGAATGCTCAATCCCTTGTTGGAAAGAGAATTATTGGGAAAATTGGATGTTCAAATAACTTTCTGGGACAGGGAAATATAAATTGACAAATCAAAAGAGTTGGAAGAAATCCCAGAGGAGGTGGAGAATGCTGTAACCCTGTTGGTATAGGCAACTGAGATGCCTGGATGATCAAAGGTGGCCAAACTGGTGAGGATTACTCTCAAACCTGAAGCCAGACTTGCAAAGCGAAAACAATATTCTATTAAGTGGCAGGCAAGAGAGGAGCGTAGAAAAATTTTTAAAATATGGGTTATTGAAAGAGTGTGAATCAGAATGTAACACACCGTTATGACCAGTTAAAAAGCAAAATGGGGAATATAGATTAGTACAAGTTTTAAGGGCCATTAATAAAAAAGTACCCGATACTCACATAGTAGTAGCTAATCTGTACACACTCCTGACAGCACTGAAAGGGAAATATGAATGGTTCACAGTGCTTGATCTTAAGGATGCATTTTTCTGTAATACCTCGTGACTCATATAGTTAGAAATTGTTTGCTTTTGAGTGGAGGAAGCCAAACATGGGGCGAAAGGTGCAGCTAACATGGATTGAGCTACCCCAGGGTTTCAGAAGAGCCCCACTATTTTTGACAACCATTTGGGGAAAAAAATTGGAAAGCTGGAAAAATAAAATCTGGACAAAACTCTACTACAATGTGTAGATGATATTCTGCCAGCAACCAAGACTGAAAGTAAGTGCCTTGATGCTACTGTAAGTCTGTTAAATTTCCTGGGACAGTCTTGATACAATCTGAGAGTGTCAAAGGAAATGGCACAAATAGGCAAAGAAGCAGTAATATATCTTAGAGACCTCGCAGGAAAAAAAGGAGCTTGGGAGGCAACTGAAAAGAAGTCGTTTGCCAGACTCCAGAGCCAAGGACTACAAGCCTTCTTAGGTATGGCCAGATGGTGGGTCAGTTATGATTGCCAGCTATGGTGTACTGGCGAAACCCTTGTATGGCCCTCCACTGAAAAATACTTGGTATAGATTCCTGAGTGATAGAGGGCCTTAACGCCAAACTCTGCACTGGGACTCCCACACTTAAACCAAACCATCTGGTTATTTGTGCACGAATGGATGCACCTGGCACTAGGGGTACTGGCATGGCATTTGGGGTCATGCAAGCAGCCTGTGAGGTACTTTTTCAAACAATTGGACAGTGTGAGTAAAGGATGAGCTGGATGCTTGAGAACAGTGGTAGCTGCAGAGCTTTTAACCCAGGAAGCCCAAAAGCTGATATTGTGAGAAAAGATTATAATGTCTCTACCCCATATGGTAATAGCTGGTTTGGAACAAAAAAGGACATTGGATATCACCCGCAGAATGCTGAAATATCAAGTTGCCCTACTGGAGCAGAACACTGTTGAACTTAAGGTAACCACTTGTCTCGGTTTAGAGACAAGTTTAGGAGAAAACCACCCTAGAATGAGTGTTTCCTCTGAAGGAAAGGATTTCAGCAATCCCCGCTGATAAGAAATGAATATTAGTGGATGAAAGTGAAAAAAACCCCCAACTGTTTATTGACAAAGTGTCCACATGGCACGGGAACAAAAAGAATAAATGCTAGATATTGAACTGTCAGAACGTTACCCCCACACAGACACACACCCCCACACTGAAACAAAAAAAAAGCCCAAAATGCCAGGGAAAGAAAAGAAAAACAACGGCCGACCATGTGGCAGGGAGGAGGAAAAAAAAATAAATGGCGATGGCTTTTGTCTCAGGGAGGAAAAAAACCAAAAGGCTCACGCAGCAGCTTGGGAAAAAAACAGATGGGAACCTGGTGAATCTCTGATGTTGGTCTCCTCTCTATAGCAGATGAAGCTGGTGGATTTAGGGTCCTTTCTTTCGCTGGGTCAGCTTTTCCGAGATCTGGGGCCGGGACAGAGCAGTCCCCTCGGCTCCCTGCTTGTCCCTGTTACAATTCGTCTCCCATCGATTCTCTGATCTGGGACCAAAACCAAACTGAACAGTTCAAGAAAAAAGCAAAGTCCACTGAAGGATTGCTGCCGCAGTCTCCAAGGCTAGGGAAAGGAAAAAACCGTCTTGCCTAAGCTAACAAAAAAACAAGCTAGCTAAGCAACAAAGTAACCGCTGTCCCCCCCACCACCGACACCCAAGAGTGGGGCTTTGAAAAAGGCAGCGCAAGACCCCCAAGGCTCCCTCCCCCGGTCCCACCTTAAAGCTACAGCAACCATTTCTGGGCATAGAGCAGGCGATCAGAGAATAGAAAACCACCCCAAGACACCACAGCTTTGAACCCTGCCATGTTTCTCCAGGCTTCATAAGAAGCCCAGAGACCTTTGTACCATGACTGCCTAGTAACCATTGAACAGGTGTGTTCTGGCAGATTGGATCTCAAGCGTGATCCTGTGCAAGACCCAGAACTGGACCTGCACACCGGTCAGAGCAGCAAGATATGAAATGGAAGACGGGCAGCTGGGTATGCAGTGGGAACCCCAACCCAGGTAATAGAAACGCAGGCTTTATCTTTTAACACATCAGCACAAAAAGCAGAATTAATGACCTTACCTATAAATCACTGAAGGAAAAGGGGTAAACATACGGACCTATTTAAAATATGTTTTTTGAATAATACGCACCCATGAAACCATACGGAAGGAAAGGAAATTGTTATTGGTACAGAGATCTCCTATTACGTACAGAGAAGAAAAAAGTCACCTACTACAGAGTGTGCAAAAGCCAAAAGCTGTGATGCACTGTAAAGCCCATCAGTTTGGAGACTCCCCAGTTAGTACAGGGAATTGATTAGCTGACAAAACAGCTAAAGAGGTTGCTGAAAAAGGTATCCTTCTGCTAATAACTAGCAAGAAGTGGAATGTCTGGCCAAATTGTAGTAATCAGGACAGGCCGTTAGCCCCATCATTAGAATCTAAGGAAAATCCCAGCAGGTGATTGGTAAACTCATGTGGGCAGGTAATTGTACCTCCACAATTAATGTATACGATAACAGAACTAAAACGTCAGGAAACACATTAGGAAACAGAGAATATGGTGATTAGTTTGCAAAGGAATATAGTAAGCATAAAGATGACAGAAATTAATAATCAGTTGTTGAAAAATATGTGATTTGCTTGCAAAATAATTCCAAGGAAGGAAGAAGGCCGCCTCCAGGGCGAGTAAAACAAGGGAATTCAACAGGTGATTCTTGGAAAATTGATTTTGCAGAGCTGCCCAGGCAGAACAGGGACTGGTGCATTTTGGTATTCGTAGATACTTTTCTGGATGGCCCAAAGCCTTCCCCTATCACACCAATCAAGCAAAGGAAGTGGAAAAACTTTGACAGCTCTGAGAAAGCTTCCTTGTTTGGAATTGACCTTTAACTTTGGAAAATCCAGTTCATGACCTCCAACCAAGAGATTATGTCTATGTGAAGACATGGACTTCTGAACATCCCTAGGAACACTGGAAAGGACCCTTTCAAGTATTGTTGATGTGCTGATTTGGCACAGCCTAGTTTTTGTAGCGGGGAAGGGCCACAAAAGTAGCTTCTGTGAGAAGCTGCTAGAAACTTCCACTATGTCCGGCAGAGCCAGTCGCTGATGGCTCTGAAGATGGACATGCTGCTGGCCCAATTAGAGAGGTTGGTAACACCTCTGTAATGACATATTTAAGAAAAGAAGCAAAACAGCTCAAGGGCAGTTTTTTCTCAGGGGTGGCGAGGCAGCGCCACTGGGGGAGCCATCCTGGTGCCACGTGCAGCGATGCGGCCACAGCAGCCGCCGTGGCCACCACCATCGCGGTGCGGCCCGCAGCGGACTTTGCCCGCCTGGTCACCCCTAGCCAGCCGTGCCGTGGGCAGAAAGGCAGGGGTGGCAATGGCAGCTTCTCAGCGCCCCGCATGAGGAGAGGCATTAAATAGTGCCAGTGCCATGGCAGCTGCCACTGCCCGCACGTGGGCAGCGGGGCTGCCTGGCTGGCAGCAGAAACATGGAGAGCAATTCTCTGACACAGACGAGATCAATTTCTCGGCGCTGCAAGATCCTGCAGAAATCTTTGAATTGGTGGAATTTGTTGGCAACAGTACCTAAGAGCAGCAGGTTTTTTCTAGTCAGAGAGAGAGGAGGAAGTGAGAACATGTGGGGAAAGACAACACAGCGGCACCAGGGTCAGTGGAAAGAAAGAGGGGGAGGAGGTGCTCCAAACGTCGGAGCTGAAATTCCGCTGCAAGCCATAGTGAGGACTATGATGAAACAAACTGTCCCCTTGTAATCTATGAAATCCACGAGGGATGCAAAAATCCACTCGCAGCCCATGGAAAAGGTGCCCACGCTGGAGTGAGTGGAAGCCAGAAAAAGCTGTAATCCAGTGGGAGACCCGAATAGAGAGGGCCCCAGCTTCCAAAGATAGAGAGAGAAAGCTCTTGCTTCCAAACTAGAGCAGCCTATCCTTAAAAGACTGCAGCTCGTGGACTAGTGACCCATGCCATAGCAGTTCTGGGACGACTGTTTTGCCCGTGCGAGGGACTCATGGCATAGCAGGAAAAAAGACTCCTCTCCCTGAGTGAACTGAAAAAGATCTGGAGTGGCACACTGACCAAACCCCCCTCCCCTGTGACCTGTCTCCCTGCATTATCAGTGGGAAGGAGGGAAGGGCTGGAGAAGGGGGGAAGGTGTTTTTAAAAGCTTATTTTACTCCTCATTATCCTCCTCATTATATATATAATAAATATATTTATTATATTTAAATATAATAAATTTACTTTATACCTTTAAATTTGAGCCTGTTTTGCCCTTAAAATGTTTTCTCCCAGTCCTTAACTCATGAGCCCTTCGTTTTTTTTTCCCCTCCTCTACCCAGCTGTAGCAGAGGCGAGTGAATGAACAGTTTTCGTGGGTGCCTGGCGTTTTAACCAGTGTCAAACCATGACAGTTGACTACATTCACTGCCATTAAAATTCCATAAAAGGAATCAGAAGCGTGGATACATTTATTCTAGAATGAAGAAAGCCCCACTAACATGGAGGATTGTTAATAGGGATCCTAAAACTTCAAAACTGACTTCGAAATATGTAATCTAATCTTGTACATCATCTTGAAGTCTGGGGAGAATGGATATTAATCTGGAAACTAATATTAGTTGAGTTGAGGTAAAAACTGGACAACAAAAAGTGTCAATAAGATATGAAGACCCATTGAAATTGAAGTGCGATTTTACTCATGTTCCAAATTTTAATTCTGGCAAATTGCGAGGGAGCTGGTAAAAAGATAGAAAAGAATTGTTCTTAAAATTAGATGCAGAAGTAAATGGCACAGTAGCACACTCTATCACCATGAAGATTGGTGTTCAGTATCATTGTTTGTGGAATGAAGATGATTTTTGTTTTCAGCCAAAGTAAGGAAAGAAAGTAGGAAAGGTAAGAAAGTAAGGAACAAAAAGGCCTGAGATATGACACAGTGTTACAAAGTCCAAAAAAAGAATTGGTTTGTAGGAAATACCAAAGACCCTCAAAGACCCCCAGACTAATTTCTGAGACCTTCCACCGAAGGACTGCGCATGATCCATAGTGTTGCAACACAATAGACAGTGGAAATGTCCCGCCCAGTCCAGGGCGTACCTGGAGGTACCAGGGGTGTACCATGGGAGGTACCATTTCACCTAAAGCTTAACATGTATTAACCCATTGAACTTCATGTTTTGCAGCCTTTACCCCACTGCTGATGATCGAGACTGTGACCATTGCTTTGACCAACAGACATCAAAATTGCAACAATCAAGTCTCATCACTGGATCCACAGGTGGTGGTATCTTTCCACTCTTATCCTTTCCTTCCTTCCTTCCTTCCTTCCTTCCTTCCTTCCTTCCTTCCTCCCGCCTGCCTTTCTTTTCTGTATACATTTTCTTAAGTGTTATTCTTATGGTTTTATATTGCTATATTAATATATATTGCTATATCGATAATAATAACTAAAACAGCTACATACCTGCTTTTCATTGCAATTAAATTGTTCTAAAATAAACTTACACACACACACATATATATATATTTATAAACACTGATCATTCGGTGTCGTTGCACTGTAATCTGCCCCAAGGAGTTACCTTCGCCTTCAGGGGCAGCTAGTAACACCTGTAAATCTGAGAGTGAGACAGCTGTTCTGTACACTTGTTTCACAAAAGACTTAGGTACTCCACTGGCAGCTTCCCCATGAATTACAACACCGCAGCTCTATCTCTCAGTTGACCCCAGAGCCTCCAACATCACCACTGCCCATAGTTCTCCTGTGCAGCAGCACAGGCACATCAGTGAGGTTTCTTTGTCTGGTTTAGATAATTCTAATCAATAGGATTACCGGTTTAAACTGAGCAGTGTTTGAGCCACTAATGGAAGAAAATAATTCAAGAAACAGCAAAGCACAAGTTATATGTAATATAGAAGTTATATGGGGGAGATTAGATATATACCCAAGTTTTGGAAATATATACAAAAGTTACGTGGGGGAAGAAAAGCCATTGTCTGAAGGTCACACAACTCGCAAACACATTAAATAAATGAGTCATTGTGCTGTCAAGCAGCTGCCACCCCTTGGAAAGGCTCTAGTGTGCACTGTACCGGGGAAAGACCCTGCACAGAAACCAGTGCTTCTCACTGGGATCACAGAAAGTGTTGGTATGGAAAAACTTTGCCGTGGCCAAGCAGGCAGGTGGGGGTTGTACAGAAAATCACATTATGAAAAGCCAGTGTCCACAAAGGAGACAGAGGAGTCCTTCAACTTTGTTCAAATAAAGGGAGAGAGGCCACTGGGGCACACGCCCGCAGCCGTTTCTTGCTGGACGTTTTGGAGGACGCAGCCTCCCTTTTATCCTAAACTCCCGGCCTCATGTTGCCCCCTTCCTTTCCCCATTGGCTGAGGTACTAGGAAGGTACAGCCTTCCTGAACCGCCTACCACATATTCCCCCTTGAACCCATCATTTTATCCCAAAGTTCAGAAGTTCAGGCTTGTGCAGACCCACTTGTCTGTTTCAGGAGCCAAGCCAGGGCTCTGTAACAAACCTGCTGCTTGAAGTCGGTAGAGACATTAAGATCCATTTCAAAGATGTTAACACCCATACCTTTGCCCATCGAATTGTTTGTAAAGACATTAGCACACATCTTCCCTATCAGGGTTGACCTGAAGGGCAGCACTGAGCCCTGGCTGGAGCTGTCTGGGAACTCCCGGGACAGCCAAGCCTTGGCTCAAACAGCTGGAGCCTCTCACAACACTTGAGCCTCCCTCTATTCAATAAGCTTTAGCCTTGGATAAGCAACTTGCTTTAAGCTGTGTAGGCTACAAAGGGCTACAGGTGTTATCTGTTCAGCCATGCTGCTTCCTGCACTGTTGGAAGGGTCTGGATACTGCAGGAAGGAATGGGTTGTAATGACTGCTGGAAAACAGTCCGAAACTTGGTTGCAGCTCGGACGAAGTCTTACTTTGGCAACAGCTGAACTCTTCAAAAATATAATCAACATTTAAAAAATAAACCTTCCCAAAGGAAGTGAGACCTCGCTCTTGACTGCATTATTACTTTCCCAGCCTTTCCCTAGTGTCAGGGGAAGGAGGATCCTGGAGGCACTGTCTGGCTGGGCTGCCCACCGAGCTGCATCCCACAACCTGGGATTGCTTGGAAGGCATTGCAAGGGATTCCTCAAAAATGCATCCAAGCTTCTGAATAAAAGCACAGATGCTGTTTATGCTGTTCTCTAGCATCTTGGTGAACTATATTTTTTAAAAATTATTTGAATCAAAGCTCTCATTCTTTAATTAAACTTCATTTAGTTGCCATCTGCCTGGGATCAAAATGGCTTCATGTTTTGCAACTCTTAATGAGGATTGTTATTGGATTTGTAAACACATAAACACCACCCCCAGCCCCCTCCAAAACACCAAAGACTTTGAAAAGTAATAAATGAGAAACACGGCTCAAGTGTTAAGATCTGCATCTTCACTCATCTAATTGTAATGGAGCAGTTCCCATTCAGCAGATAATCACATTATACACAAAACCCATGTGTAAAAAATACTCTACCACTGCAGGATCAAGATTAGGGAAACTGTGAGAACTACAGCTGAGGGAAACCAGTAATAAAGTGCAATCTGTCATTTTTCCAAAGTAGGTTGGCATTCCTGGGTCACAGTTACTATTAACCTTTGATTCATTCTTTCTACTTTCCTGCTCCACTTAGGTCTCCTTAGAGTGTGCAAGTCTCACTTCACCCCTAATGTTTTAGCTGCGCTTTGCCCTATTTCAGCAATGAAGTGTGAACATCTGTCTGATGACATTCCCGGTGGCAGTCCAGACCTCAGGATAATTTCTTTCAACAAAATCTTTACCACCTTGCCAGCTTTGTTGGTGCGACAAGGAAAAGCTTCTGGCCATCCTGAAAAAGTATCTACCTGTTTTGTGGAGGAAGCTCTGCAAAGGCTATTTGCCAATAGGCTCCTGGACAATTTCCTTTCTAGACACAGTCCCCAGGTGTAGGCTGTCTAATTTAATGTGCCTTCTTTTTTAAACAGGTTTGGCACTTTTAAACAATGCTTTTATGATACCTGTCATTCATATGCTCAAAACCTGAGGTTTCAATGCTTCTACCTTAGACTCTATTCCCCAGTGAGCAATCTTCTTTTGTTTCTCCGCCATTTTCCTCATAAGGTGTTGGGGAATTATTATGTGTTTGCTGGGTGTAATTCACCATCCTTCAGGACTCTTTTCAGCATCTAACAATTTTGCCAATTTCTCATTTTCAGTTGGATAATCAGCAGCCTCCTTATCCAAATCCCAGTATTTCTTGGGTGAGAACAACAGGATGTCGTCACTGGCAGCCTCCTTGGCCGATTTGTCAGCCAGGCTATTTCCAATATTTACTGGTGTATCTCCGAATTGATGAGCTTTACAATACATTATTGCCGCCTTTTGAGGTAGCTGCCCCCCTTCTACCATTCTCTGTATTATTTGTCTGTGTTTCACAGAAGATCCCTGAGAAGTTCATAGCTTGCTCTCTTTCCACATGGGTTCACGTGGACCACTCCAAAAGCAAATCTCCAGTCAGTCCATCTATTTCCAGTCTTATCCCATAAGAGCTCCAATGCTCTGTCCATGCAGTCAGTTCTGCTTTCTGAGCCAACATGTTGGGGGTCAGAGCTTTGGCCTCTATTACCTTGTGTTGAGTTACCACCACATTCCCAGCTTTTTAGATTCCATTTTTCACAACACTGCTCCCATCCATGAAGAGTTCCCAATTGTACGGAAAATCACATTATGAAAAGCC
>VZTA01025320.1:159552-175145 GCA_013398855.1 Mohoua ochrocephala | reverse complement strand
ATTAGTAAAGAACTGCTATTCCTGTTGTCTTTGCCTGAAAGCCCCTTAGTTTCAGAATTATAATAATTCAGAGGGAAGTGGGTTGCAGTTTCCATTCCAAGGGAGGCTCCTGCCTTCCTTAGCAGACACCTGTCTTTTCAAACCAAGACAGCTAATTATGGTTATTTCTAGATTAATTACTACAGTCCTATCTATCTTTCTCTTGTTACACTGCTCTTCCTATTTCATCCACTGTTGTGGCTCTGAACAGGGAGAACCATGTGCTGAAGATCCCATCACGACTCTTCTAGAAAGGCTGTTGTCCCCATTAAATCAAGCAGAGGGTTGAAGATTCTGTTAATATTTCACTAAAAAACTTTTATCCACTCAGTTCATTCTCTCCAGAGTTCTCCTCTTAACATTATGAGTTTCTGACCTGCAGAATTTTTATGGGCATTGGTATTACAGCTATCCTGAGGATAGTTTTCCTTTCTATCCCCCTGTATTTCATGCCTCTAATCATCCTCTCCAAGTGCCTTGAGTCTGCTTTCTCTTTCCCTTTGTGGGTATATTAACACTTTGCAATCTTATAGAACCTCCAGATTTGGTACAAATTATTCTATAAAACCATTAAGGAGTACGTTATTAATTCAAACCATTTTAATTTTCTGTGACAGGCGATACCACATGCTTCAGAAGACGGAGTGAAATTTTCACTCACATGCGCACACATACACATGTGCACCAAGCTGTTGTGTACCCATAGTGAAAGTTTATTTCTTTGCCACAGCAATCTGTGACCAACTTATGGCTGCAGTGTCCTGTCACAGGTCCTGCGTCTATTCCTGCTGAACTTGAAAATGGGTCACTTGAAAGTGTTTAGTTCCCAAGTCTTACTGAAGACCAGTTATGGTTGTGTTCCTTCTTCCTTTAAACTCTCAGGATTTTGTCATTTCAGTAACCTCTTTTAGTAGATTTTTGTTCTTCCCCTCCCCAGCACCCCACACACCTACGTGTGAAATTGCACACTTTTCTGCAGAGATTTTAATGTCATTTTGACAGTGTAATTGCTGGGTTATGAATGAGGATACTAATATTTTCTGGGAAATTTGCTGAATTTCTCTATTCTCTGCATGAAACCGTACTTGACCACACAGTAACAAAAGTTAAAGGGCACCTCTGAACCATTTCAGCCATCTTTCACCACAAAAAAAAAAAAAAAAAAAAAAAAAAAAAAGGATTATTTAAAAGGAGGATAAGTATCAAAATCTAATTTTTCTTAGGAATGAAAAAGCCACAAAGATTAATAGCTCCTGGTCAAAGGGAGTACCAGCTGAAGAAAAGGATTAAACATGAATCAGATCTTTGCTAATAGTGTCTAAGGGACCATTTTTTTCACATAGCCTACAAATCAAAGACTGCCTGTGCTAATAATAGCAAATTTACTCTTTCAAATTAATCACTTAAATTATTTTAATGGAATGATGAGTATGTGTTTTGCTAAAAAAACCCTATCGGTTTTAGTATAGACCAGATAACCTTGTGGTATTTTGAATAAAATGCAGGGGTTTTGGTTTTGGTTTACCTCAAACTATATTGTCTTTCAAAGACTAATACTTTTATTTTTAATTTTCAAAAGACAAAGATTTTAAATTCTCTGCAAAGCAGTGAAAAATGGGAGACAATTACAGATTTTAAAATCTTGATATTATTTATAAATATTCTCTTCATATGGGAAGTACACTTCTCAACTGTGCGTGTATTTATTTGTATTAGTATTCTAAAGAAAAAATGGTTACAATTATTATTCCGGGTATTTTAAGGCCAAAAATATATTCCCAATGCTGACTTATATTTCTTTAAAAGACTTAAGTACAAATAGCATGAAGCAGTAGACTGTGAACCAAACTCAGCCATTTAAATGCATGTGCTAGGAAAATGTTATTTGATTTAACAGCTAAAGATGTTTCCTTACCAGAGACAGATCTAATAAGACCTTAAAGGAAGTGAGGCTAAATTCAGATAATGCTTATGCACTGAGGGTAAGATGTCTTTGTGAGCAGCAATCTCTGGTAATAACACCAATTTCTTTGGATGGAAAATGGGAGGATGGAGGTCACCTCGTGGTGCAGGGAAGGGAGGCTGCTCCAGTGCCTGGTGTTTCACTCAGACACCACTGAGCTCACCCTGTACCACCCCACTGATCTGCTGCCTTCGGAGTGGATCATATCCCTCCTCACCAACCAGAAACACTGTAGTTGTAGATGGGCTTAGGCAGGGGCAGGTTAGTCCTCACTCAACTGTAACCAACCACCCTGAGCTGAAATTTTTTAGTAAGATAGTAGTACAGAAAATGAAATCAATATGCATTTAATTGGATCCTTTCACTTAACAAACCCAGCTTTCTTTGGTTTCATGTGCATAATGGTAGAGATGGCTCAATATATTTTCTAGCAGTTTAAAAAAAAAAACCAAAACTGAAAAATCTTATATATATGCTACTCACTATGTAAGTTTGTGGCCACCATCACTGCAACACATCACTAGCAACCTAATCTACATGTTTTATAGTTTTTGTCACCAATTGAAACCTATTGTTTCAGTAATTATTTTCTTGAATAACAAAAGGCTAATTAACACCCAGTGTTCTTCACAGAAGCATTTTGCAAATGTTATTGAATGAGTTCTGACAAAACCAATAAAAGAAAACAATTTCTTATTTCCAGAAGGGTGTATTTATGGACAGAGAATTTTAGTGATTTGTCTCAGACCTTAAAGAATTGGCTACAACACCCTAGTTACACAAGATAGGATGGGTTAATTTGGTTCAGAATGCAGGTGCCTTTAGTTACACCTTTCACTGTTGTTGAGCCCAAGTTGTTGTTGGGTTCCTGTCTGCTGCTTGCCTAAAAATGTCCCTAACCGGCTAAGGAGGGAATGACTTTAGTGTTTACCTGATATACTGCCTACCCAGAATTGTACAGATACAGCGTTTTTGCCCTGGGTTATCAACCTCTGAAAATGAAGGTCTAAAATAAAACTGATGATGTAGCCTTAGCTACAGGAGAACTCAAAGTCATTTCTCTTACAGCACAAAGTGGGGACATTTTCTTTTCCTCTACAGCATTGTGGCATGCTCGGACTGAGTCACTTCTTTGATGTGTAAATGCACCTTAAGAAGGACATTAAATATTTCAAGTAATTGGTATGAACATGAAATCTCTCATTAGTGTCTGCTAGACAGCTGCAAAGTGCAGATAAGAAACTGCATGTGCTGGTAGAAGAAAATATTCCGAAATTCTTGAGGGAAGCTTCCTGTCTAGAAATGCCCCGCTTCTTTTTGCCCTTCCAGTCTATGTCTGTGCAATCTGTGTCTACTGTAAAAATTCCGGTTATGCGGAAAAGTAAAGCACTGTGTCTGTTAATCTCCTTTCCACAAAGGCTTTTCCTTACAGTGACATGACATCCAGGATCTAGGCTGCAGACCAAAATTATTTTCCCACCTACTTGCAGAATCGAATTTGAATGGTGCTTATTTAAAACACTTTAATTTGTCACATGTTTGATTTTGAAATGTGTTTTCAATAACATTCAGCAAAGTCCATTCTAGAGCTGATATGACTGTCTAAAACGAAGTGACAACAGTAATTAACATTCCACTTCATGGTTAATTTAAATAGATTATATACTAAGAAAACACAAAATTCATATTATAAAACTAGTTAATTAGTCTTCTCAAAGCTTCTTTTATGAGGTCTGTTGTTTTCACAAGCTCTAAATCTGTCTGTTAGTGTAGTGTGGTTGTAAAGAAATCCTCTGGACTGTTTCTGTGGAAGGAGAAAGTTTACTGCCCCACATGTACTTCTAGCACTTTCTGAGAATGTCTGGATATACAAATTCATCCTTCCCGAGACTGAGCAAGATGTCATTGGGAATTAAGGAAGAACCATGGAAGTGAAAGGAATTTTATAACAGGCTGATTTTCAGCATTCATAGTGGTTCCTTACTGCAACTGAGGAGAGAGGGGCAGTCAAGTGTATACTGCCAGTATAACCATGTAGAAAAATTTAGTTTACTGGGGAGACCAGAGATGAAGGCTGGAAACAGAACTTGAGTCCTTCCGAGAGCTGGATGTTTTCCAGATACATGCCAGAGTAGAGTTGCTCTAGTGAAAATCTGATCTTTTTTTAGTGCTGCTCTGAAAGCGGGGTAGGATGATGTCCTTGCTAGTGCAGAATCCCAAGGTACTGAGAGCAGCTTTCCCTGTTATCTAATGTTGTGACCTGCAGTATGCATTAACCATTCATTATTTTACAGACTTTTTAAAATAAATTTACAGATTTCTACAAAGATTGCCTTCTTTCCTATACATTCAGAAATGATGAAAGAATACCAGTTGGTAGTTTTGATGTATGAAGCTTTATGTTTACAGACTGGGATTTAGGCAGTCTTTTCTCTGACAGTGGTCTGCAAACAAACTAAGACCAGAAGTGAGAAGGAGCTTCTGTAGGTAACAGACCTTTCAATCGCAATGATTTGTGCAGCTCTGACTGTCCAGTCAGCATGCAGACCATGCTGGTGGACAGGGAAGCTGAATCCAGCTGCCAGCATCACCTCGTCAGTCTTTTTAAGCAAGAACAACTCCAGCATCCTAATGAACAGGGCTGCAGTGCAGTAGATATTATACAGAGGAAATGCTCTGTTGCCAGTGAGGCCAAAGGAGAAAGTGCTAGATTAGTTTTGCTTAGAAATAAACTTTTAAAGACCATAATAGATATCATCAGGTAATCAGTTCTAGAGCAATGCTTGAGCTACACTTGAGCTACTTCTTGGTCAATCTTCTTGCATTTATGTGTCTTGTATCCTGGGACATAAATAGTTTTTTCCACTTTTTGATCTCTCTGATATTCAGAACAAATTTTTCTTTAGTGCTGTAAGAAGAACCATAGCACAGCACCTCCTAGGAAGTACAATTATAAATGATGCTGAGATAGTACATTAGATATTTGATGCTTGGCTTGCTTTCCACAATCCAGGAACAAGAAAGTGATAAAAACACCTGGCTTAGCCATTAGTGCTAACTCTCCATTTGTCTCAAGTTGTCTTAAGTACGTAACAATGTTAACTTTAACTATGAACATTTTTTTTTTCCTCATGCATTAGTTTGAAGTTTTTGCTTTCTTTTCAAGCCTGATGATGAGCTCATAAATACATAGACTTTTTTTATTCTTCCAGTCAATCTAACAAATCACCTGCTCCTAAAAACCTGCCTTTCTATGTCATTAAAACACTGAAGCTGGAACAACACTAATATCGCATATCTTTTTGGAATATTGCTCTGTGGCGCAGCAAGGGAAAATGTTTGTAGCTGTTTCATTAAAAACCTGTGTTTTATGCTCAGCTCTGCCTAAAATATCCTTATGTAACCTCAAGAGTGAAATGCATGATACGTACTTGCTCCTGAACAATAGCACTAAGAGGCCTTGACTGATGCTAAGGGGTTTGAATGTTCAGAAATATTACCATATGTAAGTGGGAGAGCTGGGACTGCACAGCTCAGTGAATATTCCTCCGAGCTATAAATAGCTTTTGGGAAAGGTATCAAATGCAATTTAAAAATGCCCAAGTGCCCACAATTCATAGCCCTGTTATCTTGCGTTACTGAGTATTTTTGATCTGTTTAGAGTCTGATCTAATTTTTGTGCCAGATACTACAATCTGGGTTGCTTATTTTCCAATACAATATTAAGGCAAATTCAGAAATACCTATACAGAGAGAAAAGATACATAGAACCTAGCCCTTTGATCTGGCAAACAAAAAAGCATGATTTACTGAGTGACAATCAAAATTATCACTGCCCACATTAAGAAGCAAGATGGAACATTTTAAATACATCAGTAATGAGCCATGAGGCCATCCTAATTGTGTAGCAAATTCCTCTTTCTTTGCAACCCTCAATTCAGCAGTGCTCTGTAGCATTCAAACTGCAAAAGGCATAGTGATCCAATTTTGTACTACTGTGAATTAATTTCCTTCTAGGCGTCCCAGAATATAGAAGTTGTCTTCCCATTTTTGTGATCCCTTTCTTTTTTGTCTTCCTAATTACATTAGTAATTATGTTCTATTCTTTTTGTTACCCCGATACAATCTGTAAATCTTTCACATTATGAACTTCACGCCATTTCAGGTCTCTAGAAGAAGGATCTATCTTGTTTCTAGCTTTGGTTTCAAACCAAGATACTATTTCAATATGTTGTACACCTTCAGCATATGGGTACTCGTACTGAAGTCAACAGGTGACTCAGAGAGAAGCATATGGCTAAGTAGTGGGGTTTTTTCTTTTTTCCCAGATTTGGATCTAAAATCATGCTGGAAAAGCTCGAATATAGCAAAACTGCTCTTCTTCCACCGTGTGGAAGAGCAGGACACCTGACATATTTCCACATTTCCTGTCTGTGTGCCATGAAGCTATATTTTGCGGGATTTCTTTCTATATAAGTGCATGAGGTTAGAGGAAAAGCTGACGTAGCATGATCCTGTACAACCACAAGCAAATTACATAGACTTCATTATGTAACTGGAAGGCTGGATGAGCAGTTCTGCTAATGCTTTGCAGAGATAATCTATTTGAGTTCTATGAAGACTGACGGCGTAATATCAGGTTTTGGTACCGTAACCAAGGCTTTGTTGCGTAGATACTAAACAAGATTGTGTCCTAGCCTATATTCCAGGTTTATTTCTTTGTACAGCTCTGCACAGAGTTTCTATTCAGGTCATGAAGCAGTGCTCTGTTTTCACTGTTCATTCTATTCATTAGCTTTGAAGGGGCTGGATTCAAATGCATCAGTTTGCTGCTTCTCTTTCATGTGCATTCCTTATCTGTATTTGCAATAGATGAATTGTGTTAGAGTAATCTATTTAGTATAATCCATTCATGAAATCCTTTTTTTTATTTATTTTATATTGCCCATTTGTGTGATGGAAAGCAGAGAGACTTCTGGGGACAGGTTCAAAACCCAGGTTTCTCTCTCCATCCTGGATTTTAGCATTAGGTGTTTACTCTCTTTTTTTTTTGTGTGGAGACAGACCCATGTTGACACAAGTCCTGGGAATTCCTCATCCTTTTTTGGTGAGTTATAGGTTACACATGAATATTCCTTACCATATATGCAGTCTTTCTCCTGTTTGAAAGGAGGCAGCTGCAGAGGAGGATTCTCAGTTCTGGATCCGAGCAGACTGAAGTGCAACCTTCATTCACAGGCTGAAGCATCTGGGAGAGGTCAGTGGTCAGGCACAGCTTAGCACTCCTTCTATGATAACCTCCACTATGCAAGAACATTGCAATGCCTTTTAAAAGCACTTCAGTTGCTGTCAGCTGTGCTCTAGCAGTCAGTCTCTGGCCCATTTACTGCCACCAAACATCCGAGCCTGATATCTGTTGGGGCTCTCCAGATTGCTACCAGGAGTGGCAGAATGACATTTTGGCTGCCATAGAGTGCCACCTAAGTAATTAACCTAAAAGAAAGTCAGCAGTGACTTTAAGTTAATGTGTGAGCGCTGAGTTGCAGCAAGTATATCATCCTTTCTGCCACGTCGGCTACAGTGGCAGTAGCCTGTGCCAGAGGTAAACAGCTCAGATTGGTGACCTCTTGAATCTTCATGAATTCACAGAGACTGCAAAGAGACTATAAATCTGTCACTGACTGCACTGGGAGTTTAAATGTCTAACTTGGATAGTTTGATACTTAGGGGCTTTGAATCAATCTCTCTTTGAAATAGCGGGAAAAAACCCTAGAAAAGCCCATCAAAAACCCTCTCCACTGCTCCCCACCCTTCCCATACCAATCCCCATATTGAGCTTTTGAAGCAGATGTTTGGAATCAGCCCCTTGTGTTAGGTGCATATTGGTATTATCTTTTTGCTGTTCATTGCTGTTGCATTTATTTTACCCATCACCTCACAGCTTTGCAGTAACCTCCTCTGTAGAAACTTGGATTTTAAAATGAAGTATATTAACTCTTTCTCCCATAGTCACTATTCCATGTACAGTCAAGGAACACTAAGAATCCATGCCAGTTAGATCACATCGTCAGGCCTGGTCTCTCAGGTCTCTCTTCATTCTGCTTAATTTATCACTTCAGCCCATTTGCCAAGTTTAGATGTATGGCTTAATGCCAAGATCAAGCTCTGAAATTTTTAAAAATACAGTCATAACCGTGGTTATGCTAAATAAGGTTTCATTTTTTGCGACTATTTTTTAAGTATATCTGTTTCCAAAACAGACTCTTTTCTCCCTAAACTACAATATTTGAGGGATGTGGAGAAAATATTCTTTCAAGTCCGAGCTGGTAGCTAAGGGGATTAGGCCCTGGAATTTCTCAGATTCTTCTGCAGTCTTACCCATACAGTGAAATTCCAGCAGGACAAAGGCTTCGTTATTAAGGTACAAATTATTGTACAGAGGGTGACCATTACATAAAGGCAAACTGTGATCTGCCCTTCTAAAAGGTGTTTGCTGAAGAACTTTTGATTGTAGAGGGTGAATCCCGAGCTGAGCACCCCAATCCCTGCAGGAGTAGGCTGGTTTCATCTCCATGCTCTTCAACCTGACATGTCTTGCCTTTAGGTTTTCAAGAGTGCCAAAAGTGCTGCCATACTGGAGAGTTCAGCTCCAAACAGGGATGTGCCAGCGTTGCTGACTTGTGTGTAGGTCTTGGCTATTGCATTGAGAGTTTGCTTCATTCTGCTGTTCTGCTGAACCCACCAGAACCAGTGAATACACCTCCAAGCCCAACAGATATTTTAACACATGTGAAAAAGTGTTTTCAGAAATGAGTATAAATCACATGATCGCAGGTGCCAAGGTATCACATCACATCACAGTAAAAGTCCTTCACGGTGGATTGTACTGTTCCTGTAGTACCACAGGAGCTCCAGACCTGGCTGTTTAAATGCTGTCACTGTTGTAAAGGGATATGTGGAGAATATTTGATGTACACGGACTGACAAAATCTGATAGCAGAACTTTTCCTGCAAGACTTGACCTATCCAAGTTCATACAACAGCAGATCAGGGCTGAGGCTCCTTACTGGTCATAGTTAAAGAACCCTTATCACACCAACAATCAAATTGAAAACAAATTAATGATGAAGTGTTGCAATTTGGACAGTAGGTGTTCTTTCATTCATGTTTACATCATCTGGCTATTCAAACGCAGCTGATTTTAGAAAATCCTTTTCCCTAATCTCAGGTGATGGATAAGGGTTTCCGTGGGAAGACTCTGATAGCCATGGCATAAACCCATCCAATATAATATTTGAAATAATTAAATTTAGCAAATGAAGTTTAGGGCTAAGAAAAAGCCAGCACTCACTTGCATCTGCTGTTTCTGGTGTAGACCTCTGATGAATTTAGCCAGAGCTGACACATTACTTTTGTGGCTTTTGGGCCTTGTCTCTAATATTGGCTCCCTAATATTTTAGCTCCGCTCATTCTGGGATGCCTGTAGCCATTCTCATTATTCGTTTAGATCCCAATATTTGTCAGTGTTAAATCAGTGAGGTAGATGAACAGATGTGGCACAAAGCAATAAAAGGGAATCTTTTGCTATGGGTACTAAATGTTTCATGTGTGCGGACCATGAATGCTGCAAATTATTGTCTACAATGTTCCTACATATAATACACTGAAAAACAATGAAAATGTGTCTTTTATTTCTCTTAAATGTGTAATAAACACTTGATCTTTATCACTGTTAGCAATATGGCAGAATAGCAGCAAACTAAGGACTCAAACTAATTTATCTCAATTCATTACGATTAAAAAATATGAAAGAAATATATTGTTATGGAGGAATGTCTTTTACTAGCCAATTTAGTGCTCATCCCTCTGTCTGAGATTGCTTGTGGACCAATATACCTAGTTTTATTGCTATTTATTTGGACAAATGTCAGTCATATATTTCTCTTGACCTTTTAGTCTATTTAAAGCAAAAAGGAAATAGATATTTATTATTTGCCAGCCCTTTTTTCTGTCTCATTTCACTGCATATGTTCTGCAATCCAGTTTTCTAGGCAAGCTGACTGCATTCATTTCATTCACCATTCTGCCATCTGTGAAGTAATTAACTTTTGACTTATGGAAAAAAAATCAGGAAGAATGACAATCATTTTATTTGTTTCCCAGCACCCCTAGAAGATAAGCAGTAATATTGTTTCTATTTAAGCCAGGGGTATGCATGAACATCCAAAATCTGGAAATTGCTCAGGGTTTCTTTTACAGCAGTCATTTTAATTTTACTATAGCTAAAATGTTATGAAGTCTGCTGCTGTGAGCTGTATTTCCGCATCTGTGTTGAGTGTGGCCCTGAAACTTAATATGAGGACTGGACTAAACAGTTTGATACAGATTGACATCCTCCCCTAACAAACCACAGCACCCTTAGAACCAAGATTTGCAAAAACATTTAGAGATTTATAATGTTTTATGTGGTTTGGGGTAGGAGAGAAAGATATTATAAATTTACTTTTTTGTCATTTACAAGCAGATTCATATTACTATAAATGTTAAAAGAGAATGCCGCTGACCATCCTTACATGATATTAGTTTCCATCCTAAAAAGAAGACGCTTTACAGGACTGTTACAGTGCTAGTCGCAGTAGAAGATCACAAGTCAGGTTCTGTTGTGTGGAGGAGCACAGAACTGGCAAAAATTCTGTTTACCTACTTTGATTACAGCAATTCACAGTCTGATGAACTAGCCTGAAGCATTCACATTCACACTATAGAGCAACCATATGTAGTTATTCAACCAGGTTGGTGCAAAGATTAACTTTCTTCCCTTCTGTTTTAATCCAGTTGAGTTGACACAGGGAGAACGAACATGTTGCCTTTACCAGTTTTCCTACTCCTAGCCCCAGGTGTTGCCTCTTCCAAAGCAGGGCTGGCTGGACCACACATGAGGTTTGCAACCCAGAAGATGAAAAAAATTTTAGTGTCTGGGGGAGTATTTTCTGCAGTTGTTTGGGGACTGCTTCAGGTGTAGTTCAACCATCCTTTGGCTATAAAACAACCATCCTTGGTTATAAATCAGCTTCAGGCATCTTACTGTGATCCTCACTGTGAATCAACAATATCAGAATTACTGTCTTTCATTTAGAGCTGCTAATGTTTCAGGAAACATTTTCTGGGATGGCAATTTCATGGCCTTTTCTCTGGAAGAGTCTGCTGTTTCAGTAACAAGCCTGTCAAATATTCTCATATGAGTGCCAGGGATATTTCACCTATCCAGTGAGTGAGCTGAGCAGACTGTATGGAGAATAACTGAGGAAACACAGTTTCAGGCCAGGCTGAGAGCAATTTAGGGTTACAGCATGACAGACTATCCATAAGCCAGCTCTCCTGTTGAACCAAAGGCCGCCCTACCAGCTGAAAACATTGAAAGAGATGTACAAAGATCGGGAAGGACTGTCAGAGGACAGATGTACTAATCCACGCTCAGGCTCCATCAGGTGGGATTTGCCACTGCTGTGTCTGTAACATGGCTGGAAACAGAGTGGCAGAGCCACTGCCACTTTTCACTCTGCATATTGTAGAAAGGAAAAAGATTCATCACAAGTAACCCTCAAAGCACAGAAGCATGCCAGCTGCTCATCTCTCCAGCCTTTGCAAATCATGTAGGGAAACACAGCTAAACTGTTAAATGAAATAGGTTACATATCCTTATTTTCTAACAGGTTCTCCATCCCAGATACTATGAAAATTGTCCAGCTATATTCAGCTTTTTTTTTTCTGAGGGGATGGGAAGGACTTTAATAGTATATAAACAGTATACAACTTTTAGTTCAAATAAATATTTTAAATGGCTGGAGGACTATGTCTTTCCCAAAGTTATTTCCTTTCCAGAGGGCCACAGATTTAGGCCTTGTTAATAAAATTTAGAAATTCAGGTTTGCTTATGTTCATTGTCTCACAGCTCCATCTTGCAGTTTCAACCATGCATTCAAAATGATAAATAAATGGATATGGATAATATTCTTGAAAAATTTGGATGGGTGCTGTGATACTGCTGGAATCAAAAATCTGGCACAGTATTAGCTGGCATAATCTTTTGTCTCAGTTTTCCTGTCCAAGCTGTGAAATTTATTTCTTCATAGTCCTGCACTGCCCAAACCCAAGTAAGTTTTTCAGGGATTTAATTAATGTGGGCATTGTGCTTTCAGAAGGCAAAGAACTCATTTTTGTAACATCTAGTGTGAGAAGGTCCAATCTCCCCAATTTGTAGTTTAATCCTGCTGTAGTTTAAGTCCTTTGTAGTGTTTTAATGTCTGGAACTATTTATTACAATCAGCATACTTTAGTAATGCACCGTACATTTCTCTCTACATATGAGTATGTAAAATAAGTATTGCTTACAATAACTCTGAAGGATATTTTAACCTTTAACCTTGCTGAAAAGTGTTAAAATGGCAGCTTTCTGCCACTGTGTGCTCTAACCCATTGTAAAGCTAGGTGTATTGTTACTTGATTGACTAATCTGCTCTGCTTTGGGCACCCAGGAATGGGATTGGCTTTTTGGGTTGAGACTACTGGGGGTTGCTGCAGAGAAAAGTATCGTAGGTACAGGCACACTGGATGAAGGACAAAATGTGCCAAAGTTTGTGCTTCGGTTTTTTTTGTTTGTCTGACAGATCAGATGTTAAATTTAATCATCTCAAATTGTATCAGTGTTTTACCAACTTATGAACTAGATTCTCTGACAGTTTCTCTGGCTCTCATTTGAGTTGCTTCTGTCTGTAGATTACAAGACTGTCTTTTTAGGAGCAGCTTTGCTATCTTTAGAAACAGTTGCTATTTTAAGAATAACTTGCATAAACAGTAGGTTTAATTGCACTGGATTATGCAAAGTATTTTCTGGATATATGGTAGAACTAGCTCAATATGCAAAAGCGCCCAGAAAAAGAAAGGAAACATATTTTCTAGCTGTTAAATGTTAGGGATTGATTTAATCTTCCATATTTAATCAGTTCTAATTGGCCAGCATAGCATTGTTGAAATACATGCACATTCAGTGTAAAATCCTACGTATGCTGCTTGTTGAAGTAGTTGTTACTAGTCTTAAAGATCTGAATTAATATTCAGATATTAATATCAGTTTCAGACATTCTGTCTTTTACCCAATAAAAATTTTTGAGTCTTTAGTATTTAATACCAGAATATTTTGCCATACTTTCTGTACACACTCGGTTCCACTTATTGCCATCAAAAATCCAAGGCTGCTTTGTCCTTAACCATTGGTACAATGGCAATTAAAATATCATCCCCCCTTAAAGGTCTTTCTCAGATTATTGTGACAGATAAGGTATGACATTAAACACTCTGATGCTCCTATAAATTAGAAGATATAAGGGAAAACAAAAGACTTCATTTACACGTTTATTTTTCTTTTCTTGGTGTTCACCTAAAGTTTTCTTCTTCGCCATTGCTGACAAGAACCTCATGCTAAATTTTGGGCAGACAAAAAGGCAAATGCACAAAATTAAGTCCAAACTTAAAGAGCATATGAGACCGTGTGGTCAACAATAAAGCATTAGTAAAGCGCTTATCACTTAAGGGAATCGAGGAGAGTTTCAGGGACAATTCACGGGGAAGAAGTGGATTTAGCTCAGAAGAATCATACATCTTACTCTGGGATGGGGCAATATTCCCTTGGGTAGTCCTGTAATCCTGTGGCATACCCTTGCCATGAGAGTTGTGCCTTGCTGTTTCCAGATTACGCATCAGCCAGTTTGGCCCTTTGCACTGGTACGTCTCTTACTAGCCAGAGTTTTGTATTTACTGCATAGATGCAATCAATCCAGCTTGATTGGAGTACCTATTTCAGGAAGGAACAAACACAGTAGCTTCTGCATTTCTACTAATTTTGCTTGCTGAGATTGTGGTAAAGTTTGAGAGTTTCATCTTGACCTCTTGAAACCATTTTCTCGATAGAAATCACTCAATATGAAAGTCAAATTTTCTGCAGAGTCCAAACGTGCTGAATTTCAGAGTTACAGTGTAAGACTCATTCTTTTGCTTGGGGAGCAGCAAGGACCCAGAGACCAGAGCTTGCTCTTGTGTCACCAGAGACTCGGTGGACAACTCTCTGGGGCTCTTCAGTATGCTGTTCATTCCGCTGAGAGAGTCAAACCTGCCTCCTTGGAAGCTGCAGAATAAATATCCTCTTCAGTACACTTTTTCACATTATTCCTTTCAATCCTTGAATGAAATACCATCTGGTCCTGATGACTTACTGTAATTGCGTCTCTAATTGCTCTGTAACTTCCTCAGAGAGTTCAGTCTCGGGGAAAGGCGTATTCGGATTCACCATTAAAATTGTCTTCAGTATAGCAATTCAGTTATCAGGTCTCCTCTTTCTACATCTCACTGTATCCAAATTGTGTAGAAGAGTAAAGGCTACCATAAGGATTTTTCTGGCCTACAGGAGTCCTGCTTTGGTTAAACAGAGATGTTTTTCTTGGAAAATGTGTTACAGATGTGACAAGTAGAGGAATAAGATGAATTTGGAACCCCATAGCACTGAAAAGTCTGATATTTATTATCAGTTCTGTTGATTACATCTCTCTAGACTCAGGATTGACATTATCATTGTCAATCACATTGATATTATACCTTTACTATGAATGTTTTCCTGTGCCCAAAGTCTCAATTCTTATTCTGTTCTGATGCTCTGTTCTGATGTTGCTCCAAGTTACACTTACTTCCCTTATATTTTTAAGAAATCTTTTTGAAGTACTGAAAATTATGAAAAAATATGTACACACATTTTTCCATCATTGTGTGTGCATCTTTCTGGCCCTGTAGTTGTGGTGTAATGCATCATGGCTCATAGGTTCAAGTTGTTGAAGCATCCCAGTTAGTGGCAGATGTCACTGAAAGCTTGTCAGTTCTTTTTGAAAGCAAAACATCTATTCTTTTATAGACTTCAAGCCCACACTTCAGTTAAAGGATCAGACAAAGGAAATATTTTTTGATCCATGAATCACTTACAGAGATCTCAATACAAGATCATCCTGCAAACAGGGAAGACACAAAATATCTTTTCCTAAGAAAAAGCAGCATGTTTAGCTCTTTCTCTTGCTTTCCACATTTTTCTGTTTCCATTTCTTCTTCTCCAACATCTGAAATCATTTGCAAATAGGTTTTGTAAACCAGTGTCCCTTATAGAAATTACACATCTTGCTTCCATCGCAGATGATGCCTTAGGTTTTAACTTTTATATTTTTCAAATCCTGCACTGCCTGGTATGTAACTCTGAAGTTTCTTGTGGCCTGTGAGCTGCTGATCTCTCATGCTGGTTAGACATAACAAACCTCTGCAGGCTTCCACTCCAAGGACACCAGGCCCAAAATGTGTAAACTAAAAGCCTCTAAAGGGGGGCAAACTTGGGGTAATTACATCATGAAACTGAAGTTATAATTGGAGAACTAACCCTGATATGCAAATGAACCAAACTTATAAAAGTGTGAAGAGCCCGTGACCCAGGGCCCATCTTGAGTGTCCTTCTGGGGTGTAACCTCTGGACTGCTCAGGGTATGCCTTTGAAGGCCCTTCA
>VZTA01025320.1:21450-158952 GCA_013398855.1 Mohoua ochrocephala | reverse complement strand
GTGGCGTGGCTCCGATGAGGCTCTGGCTGCGGGCGGCAGCTGCAGAGCACTCGGTAGTTCCCAGGATCGGCACAGCAGGGCGAAGCAGGCATGGGCAGGGAAACAGGATTACAGGGAAGAGAGCGCGAAGGCGGGAGCAGAAGGGGCCAAGTTGACCCTCCAAGCGACCCAAAGCAAAAGACCGAGACAAAGACAAAGAGACAAAGACCTCGTGGCATTGCGACTAGCTGCTTTTATGTGTCCCCAAACTCTTCCCCCTACTCGGCTTTGCGGGCCTGTTTTTGGCAGGCATTTTTGGCGGGAATTTTTTCTTTCTTCACTTCATTTGTGACATATGTTGAGGCATATATATATATTGGTCCCTCTCACAGTCCAAAGCAGCGTGTGGGCATTTATAGTATCACTTCTCCAGCCTTGTCTCCACACAGGAGTGGTAAAAGGATACACAGTCTCAGTGTCATATTTCCCTCCCTTCCAAATGGTCTTAGCGCATGCTTCAACACAAGCAAACGGGAGGCACATGGACCCTCAGTCGTCCACTCTTCCTGCAAATGTATCGAAACTCAGACAATCCACTTCACCTGCAATGATTTCGTCCTCCCAAAAGAGAAGTGACCCTTTGCATCCTGACAGAGGTTACATTGGCCATATTCACTGCATTAGGGAGCATTTTTCACCCTGATAAACCTATCAGGTTCAGCATGAAATAACTTGCAGAGCACTGCAGTTACCAGGTGTAAACAACCACCCACCAGACTGTTTTAAAGAGTCAGTAAAACCCCCAGGCTGCCAGGTAAGGTGAAAGACCAATCCTCTCAGTACAAGAAGGAAAATGAGTAATGAGTTGAAAACATACCATTTTGTGCTATAAGGGGCCATATTCCTGCCTCTCTCTGTGATGCCCTTTGGCATTCTTATAAAAAAACCCCCCTACTACTAGATTCTAAACCTATTTGCTGTTAAAAATGACAGTAATTCAAAATGGTTTGTCTCTGTGGATCCTATTATCTACTTTTCTTTTTCTCTTTTCCATCACCTTGCCGTGCTTCTAGGGTGACTCAAAGTGGTAGATGGAATACAAGTTTCTAATGACTCTGAGATGAGACACTTCAAGTCCTTGAATTACAGTGCCAGTCAGAGAGCATGAGAGATATAGGAGTGTCCCTATGGATAAGGGATACATAAAGACTAATATTCAGGAAACTGTGGTTATAGTAAATTCTGTGACCATGTGAACGTCATCTGCTTTGGTTGGTGGGAGGAGGGGTTATACAGAAATAGCCTGGATTATTTAATTTATTTTTGAAGTCCTCTCCCTCTTCTGGAGTTTGTGTGTGTGCAAATCTGAATGTGATCTGTGCAACTGTTGATGGCTCCCCTCTTGAGATCTACCCCTACTACAAAGACATTTATACTGTTGACATTACTATAAGGGGTATAAGGTGTTAGCTATTGTATCAGCTAGAAAATCTGTCCCAAACTAGATTAATATATTCCTGTGATTGTTGAGGCACTTATTCTGGATTTAGGTTTAGAAGACTTAGCAAAATTATTCTCAAATCTAAAAGCATTGTGAAGTTTATGGCAAATTAATACATATTAATAGAGCAAATTTGGTCTTCCAGCACAGTGACTGTCCACTGTTTCTTTTCCTTCTTGTAAAATATTAATCATCCATGCAGGAAATTCAAACAGTACTCAAGTGATAGGCAATAAATCAGAAAAGACTATTTCTTTGTTGTTTTGATAAGTGGCTTGCTATTTGTTTTCAGGTTATTTTTGGTATGAGGGAAGGTGCTAGCATTTATCTGGATTTGTTCAGCAAATGTTGGAGTGGAATATTTTACATTAAACTGCTCAACACTATGACAGTTTAAAACCTGTAAAATTTATAAATAATTTATATTTTATAAAGAGAAGGAAAAATGTTGGCAGAAGTGTAAGTTATGGACCCTTTTTCTTAAGATACAGAGACAAAACACATGATTTGTCTTCGGGCAAGAATAATTGAAATGTCATCCAAGATCCATGCACCTTGACCTCTTTTCACTGAGTAACACACCAGTTGCATGACAGGTGCATTTGAAATATTAAATTTTGATGGAACAGGAAAGTACAACTAGAGCTAGATGTGTATGTCAGCAGAAATGAAAGACATGGCTAATCTACCAGGAACAAAAAACTATTCTACCCACTTCTGACACAGCACCTGATCAGACATTGTACCACTGGAATGATCATAGAGTTCAAATCAATTTCTCTTATAGGATGATGAATTCTGTCAGATTTTTACAAGCAAATGACATGAACTCACTGGACTGGGATTTGAGGAGAAAAGTGGATTTAATCCTGAAGTAACTGACAGCATGAGAGATGGAAAGGGTCAAAGGAGGGAAAGCAGAAAGTGCTTTCTTGGAAAAGTAATTTTTTCTCAATATAACTAAACCAATATAGATGAGCCTTCCAGAGAATCAGACTAGATAAAATATTCAGACAGGCTATTTTAGTCTTGTGTCTCTCTATTCTGTATAAATCTGGTTCTAATCTGCGCTCCCTTACCCAACATAAATAAAATAAGATTGTATAGTTGAGATTAAAATACAAGGCCAGTGGTCTCAAATCCAGCCTAAATGCCTGAATTATGAGGCCACTTTCTAAAACTATTATAAGTCTGCCATCCTACTGGTACCTCCAATAGGGGAATGGAGGGGTGTTCTCTGTACATTACTGTACAGAGAGAAGCCTGACTTTTAAGGCAACGGGAGACTTTCCCAGAAACCTCTCACTGATATACTCTGATATTCATTGCATTGCCAGAGGCATGTCTTTAACTACACTGTTACTAAAAAGAACAATTTATGGACAGGGAAATGCAGTCCATTGGCCAGAGCAGCTCTGCAGAAGTGAATATAGTGGCAATTCTGGAGTGAGAAGCATTTTACCAGCTGACATGATGATATTTTGCTGCACACTACCAGTATTTGCCTCTTCTGCATCACCTGAAGTCAGTAATCATACAGCAAACCAGAATAAAAAGGAGGTTTTTTTCCTGTGAGATGACTCCCTTTCAAACCAAAAAGCACTCCACTCATTCAGCTGTACTTATCTGCAGAATTATTTATTATTGGTGCAGACATATCAGAGATCCTTGCAGGTATTACTTAGTCTTATTTGAAGAAATGCGAGCAGTGACAATGGCCTCTCCATGCTGCAGTGGAATAAATCAGCAGGAAACAGAAGCTGAGACTCCAACCCTCCATACCAGCAATCTCAGGGGCCAGAAAGATCAGTTTCTCTCTTTTTCTCGTATCTGCATCAGCCAGTGTTAAACTGCTTAGTTTCATGTTTTCTAAGTTCAGCTGTCTTGGATTTTTGTGCATAAACGTCAGCCTAGCTGACTTCACAAGCACAGTTATATTATGGTGGAGTAAATTTTGGTTAAGACTTGAGGCTCTGTGAGGAGATGTTTGAGCCCACAGAATAATATTAATGCTTGCCTTCTTTTGTTCTTAGTTTTGCAATGCTGAGCAGATGTGCAATATGAAGAAAAAAGATAGAAGGTTAACAGACAAATTAAAAACTGGAATTAAGAGAAAAAGTTCAAGAACCTTAACTGGAACTTCAGCAGAATTCTGTGATTAAATCCAAAACTGTGCAGCTGTAACCTAAACCAGTAACACTCCATTTATTCTTTAAAATCCTCCAGAATGATAATACACACGATGAGTTGCCTCAGTCTTGGCAGAATGGATTAAACTCTTACATCCTTTCACACCAGTACTCGGAAGGGAAACATCACTCCTCTTATTAAGTTTGAGCAGCTTAATCTTTAGGGTTAACACGCTCTGACACATTAGACTCCAAAAAAAACACCAAACAAAAACCTCTGTGACAGTTGCCCCTTCCTTGTAAAACATAACCTTTCCGATAGCACGAGATGATGGTGAGTTTATTTGCCCAAGAACTGGGACACCAGTTTCAATTTCCAGCTCAGTGTTTAAGCTCCCAGTTCCAGGCATTGACTCTCCTTCGTAGGCACATTTGTCTGTATCCTGGAAAATTGTCACTTTGCATTATCAGACTGGAGACAAAAACTGCCTTTGTAGATGATTGATCCCTAGTCTCAAGGTTACCTTTTTTTTGTTATTATTTTATTCAATGAACCAGGAAGTGATTCCCGTCTTCCTGATCAGTGGTCTGAGATACCAATTTTTATGTGGAAATGGAAAGCCACATCTTTTGTTAGCTTTGTTTTTAAAGAAAATCTCAGAAGTATGTTTGATGTGTGGATTTCCTGCTGGAGAAAAAAAAAAAAGAAAAAAGAGGAATCTGTAAGATGTGCCTAAGAGGCAAGATTTAATGATCCTGCCATCCTATTACCTAGCTCTAGGTAGCTTTCCACTCAAGATTCTAATTGTGCTGGTTTCCATTTGAGGATATCTCTCTATGTCCACATATCTAATCCAGCCACCAAACCTGAGAAGGCAGATGCTTGAAAGATAGCCGTCCCTGTCCTTACTTTATGGAACATCTTATTGGATCCAGCCTCGAGAGCACATTGCTGTTGGGCAGCAGCAAATTAACTTTATGAAATGTAGTTTTTTTAAATCCTTCTTATCTATCTAATAAATTGCAACCTTAAAAAAGAAATAATCTGGCCTAGAGACTTAAATTTATCGTGGCATTAATCTGACTATGTTTTTACTCTGCTTAAAGTTTAATTTGATTCTTTCCCTCTAATAAATCTCATGTTAATTAAGACAGCCCAAAATGAATTATAGGGACTGTTACTGGATGCTCATTGTTGAATATTTCAAAGGTAAATGAAGCTGACTCCTGCCCTCAAGTGAAGCAGAAACAGCATGAGGGCGTGAACACTGATGACATGGCAAATTGTAACATGAACGAGAACTTTGAGGCTCCTCCCAGCAGATCTTGGCTTGTAGACCCAGTAAAGACAGTGACAAATGTGTCATTTCTACAAGGAGTACCTAAGGTGCGCTGTCAGTCTGGTGTAGCTGTTTGGGCTTTTTTTTTGGCAGTGGCCATAAACACGAGTACCCCGTGCCAGACGTACACAGCACAACTGGAATGGTGTGTACAAATCCATGTTCGGAGTCAACAGCACCGCACTGCAGCTGAGCCAGGGAATTTCAACATTTATCCATAGCAGGCTGCCGTCCCAGGCAAGCACTTTTCCTCTCCTTAGAAGAAGGCTATCAGTGATGCCAAACTCTACAAACAGCACTCAGTTCTTCTTCCTAATTTGCATTGGCTTGAACTGTAGTTGTTCAGATATACTTGAAGGTAGAATTGAGCCTATAAAGGCCCCATTCCTGCAAAGTGTGATGTGCATGCAAATAACTCGTCTTACAAAGGTTCCCATTGACAGCATTAACTTCATAGCCAGATGTTTTGTGAAATCAATACCTTTGACAAGGGAAGTTTTTTAAACATGAGACGCAAAGCTTTTCACAACCATTAGAAATGAATATTCAGTAAAATTTGAATTTCAGATATTATGAAAATCATTATTTTTTCTCCATAAAATATAACTAGTTATACAGTTATCCTGGTTGACCGGCAGATATTGACAGATGTAAAACAAGAAATATCTTTGACAGTACATGACTTCATACTCTAAAACTCTTTTTATTTAAAAGTCTGTTGAGCATAAAAGGATCATGAGTCCTTAAAAAGTTTATTACACTCTATGAACTGCAAAAATGAGATTTCTTTTCCAGTATTGTGCAGCTGGTGCTGTAGATGGTAGTACAATTAAAATCAGTTACTGAAATGGCAATAAGGTCACAGTTAGTATCTCTTTTAGGATAATAAACGATGTTAACTTTTTTTCCCAAAGGGATGGACTCACAGGATTGGGAGTTTAGATGAAGAGTGCACAACAGTGTGTATACAGCAGTAGCAAATGGTAGAATAATCAGTAGTGTTGTATAAAGACAAAAGCAGCAGCAACTGATAATGTTACAGGTTGATGCCATCCAGTGGTTCAGCACAGAACTCAGGGACAGGCTTTGAGCAGTATCTGGTACAAGATACCATTTATAGATCAGGCTACAGAATTGCTCCTCTCTGATATTTTCATTCCCATTGAACTTGCTTGTGTCTAGTAATCGTAAACTTACTTTTGTTCTAACCTACAATTGTGTAATACTCTTCACATATGCTTTGACCTAATTTCATGTACACAGGTATATATTGTCTTGCCCATGTCGTGTGTCTGTGTGCACATACAGACAACAGTGATGTTATATGGTACAGTTTCCATGTGAAGGGGCACGCCTCAGTTATTCAAAGAAAAAACAGCTAATTTTTCTGTAAATCTTGTAAGATATATGCTCCATGAATGGAGCAATTGCTTTATATCAGAGCTCTGCACAGCAATAAACTTTTTATTTTGCCAAATGCTCATAAAGGGGAGACATACTAAACAGGCTGCAAGCAATTATTAATGCTTGAAGCAATTATGAGTGCTCACTAGGAGTAACCTGCTACACCATCAAAACAATACTGCAATTTATTTATGTGGTCGCCATTTAGAAAATAAGGAAATACCAAAAGAATTAGTGTAGTGGGTTTCAGATGGATGCATTGCATTGCCAAGCTGCAGAAAAAACGCCTGTAGACATTAATTTTATAATGTTCAGTAATCAGAACCGATATTCTGATTAGTTTCAAATCAGGAAATCAGTGCAAAATTTTAAAAAATTAACTCGGGCCCTGACAAGAAATCTGCTTGCTAGTACGTGCATGTTGGTTTAGGGGATTGAAGGAGGTATTGAGAGTTGTTTCTTCCTTTGAGAATGGACATCAGTGCTAAACAGCTCTGAGAGACCAGAAACAGCTCATGCTACTTTTCCAGGCAAAAGCAGCTTCAGGAGTGTTCTGGATTGGAATGCCTGCACTTCCCTGTGGAGTCACAAGGGATGGCATCAGCACATGCTAAACACACGTTGAAGTACTTTAGAGAAATTCCTAGATTCTATTGTCCTATGTGAAAATTGCATCAATTTCAAAATTGCAGATTTGGGTGGGAAGGAGTGTGCACTCATGAAGGAGAAAAAAAATATTTTCTGTGTGGCTCTCTTTTTTTCTTCTGTAAATAAAAGAAGTGGAAAGAGAAAGAAAAGGGCTGAGAAATGCAAAATGACTGACAAATCAAGTTATCCCCCTTCAATTTTGATGGGAATATAAAGGGTGTTGAAAACAAGCCAGTTTCCTGGCAGTCTGCTTCATAGGAATTCCTGTCTGCTAACAACAGTGATTAAAACGGCAACTGAAACTTTAAATATGAATTACCAAAAAAGCCTTTTGAGAACTTAATTGTTGCAGTTTTTCAATTCCCTTGAGTGCCAAGCAACACGCAGTTAACATCATGCCAGCCTTCCCCCCCCCACAAACTTGTTAAGTCCACAGCATTTCAAATATAGACCTAAGGTTTCTATGTGTCTGTTAGCAGGGAAGTGCCTTCTCTCATTTAGCAATTATTACTTTTTTTCCCTAATCTCAGCCACAGGCAGTTTAATTTTACTTTGATCAACTGTCTTGTCTTTCTATCACTTGTCTGAGATCTGAAGAGAGAGAAACATCACTGAGGAAATGCTTGTGAACTGGCATTAATGTGATTTAACTCGTTTGAATAAGTTTTGGATTAAATTCGGCACTTTTTTATCTGTAAGTTTGGATAGTTAGTTTTCATAGATGTTGGGATGAGAAAGCATGAACACGTGGATTCACTGCAATAGTTACAGGTGCCCACATACATCTGTGCTCTTAGTGTGTTATTTTTTAATACGTAATCCTGTGCTCTGTTGTATACTTACATCAATTATTCCCCACCTCCTCAAACTTTGATCTTGCCTTTTCCTCTGAAATACGAGAATATTGGTTGTCACAACATGCTGAAAGTTGACTAAGGGCATGGGTGAGGAGAGTAAAACTGAAGATTTCTTGGGGCAAAGTGCTGGCTGCCTGTCACGTCTCTGCAGAGACTCTGCTTCTCTGGTACCCTTGCAGGCTACACTGCAGAATAATGATTTCAGCAGTGGATTTGGCCATTATTATTTAGATCTTTGTCAGACTATTTAGGGCTTCATAGGCTTAAATTGTCCCTTTTGCTTCCAGCCAGGAGCTCACTGAAGGGCAGTACAGTGGTGCTGAGGGTAGTAGTGTAATGGGCTTACCTCCTACTCATCCTTCCATGCAACCAGGTTTCAACATCTGAGGCATCACAGGCAAGCTCTTTCTGAAAACTGTATTACAGCGACCTTATTTTGCCAAAGCCTGCAGTGGAGAGGAAACAGCATGGAGATGAACTTGTCTCTGCATTAAGAATGCAGGAGTAGCCTGGACAACAAAAAGAAGGCCTTGACTGATGAAAAGGAGTCTCTCCTATTTAAAATTAGTTGCCAGCGTAAATTGGGATGATGTTACCTCTGACTTGATTAACTGTGTAGCTCCTGAGTGCTAAGTTAATGCAAGTATTGGATAATATATTCCACTAGTTCAGCACCTCCAGACAAAGTGAAGCTGTAGGGCTGTATACCACAGGAAACTCCTTACCTTCCTTACTGCATCCAGAGTAATCCTGGGAGTCAAACAGCAAGGGAACACCATTCCGAATAATGACTTCAGACAGTTCACAACAGAATTGTCTGACAAGTCATTCAAAACATCCAGATTTCTTACAGCAACATAAAAGTGTTGTGTTACTGAGTCTTTTTTAAGAATAACACTTGTAAGCAATATTGTCTCGAGGCTGAAGCACTTTCTGGTTTATTATTTCTCACAGCCCTTTGGTGCACTGCATTGTACTATGAGCAAATTAAATCTGTTGTCTCTTAGAAATTACAAATTCCTTGTTCTGTGTTTGCCTTGTCAGGCTGAACACAAGAAGGAAAAGTTTGGAGGCAAAGGCAGATATAACTGAGATTGATGTAGAGAGATCTTACTGGATCTCTTGTTTAGTACCCTCAAGATTCACTGTCCAAACATTGAGATGATTTGAATTCCTGAACACTTGCAATGTGCAAAAACAATTGGCAAAGGAAGGATAAAACATGCAATCAGTGGCTTTGTTTTGCTAATTGTTGTTAGGAGTTTGCAGACAAGCCCATAGTAAACCACTTTTGCTTTGCTAATTCTGTGTAAGGATGATGAAGAAAGACCTTCCTGAGGACTTCGAAGAAGTGTAAGGAAAGGGGTTTGTGGGGTAATTCAGAGAAGGAATTCAGAAATGTCTCTGTGGAGTCCTCATAACTTACTACAGAGTAAAGAAACAGGCTTGAAGCATGCACAATGGCAGTAGTAAAAGAAACAAAAGCCAAAACCCAAATTCAGAGAGACAGAGATACAAAAGTTCTTCTGCAACTTTGTAATTTAGTTTTTAAAAAGTGAAATATTTACAATTACATTATAAACTGTTGACTGGAGCATTTAAGAATGCTTTCACTGCACTAGAAAGGATCATTATTTTGTGAAATATTGCCAATGACAAAATACAAATTGTAGAACAGTCACCCTGTCTTTGATAGCCAAAAAGTTACCAAAACAAATTTGTTAAATAATCAATTTATAGGCATATACATAATAAAATAACAAAGGGATATGAAACAGCCAACATCAATTTATCAAGAACAAATCAAGTCAAATCAGTCTGTGTTTCTTTTTGACAGCGTAACTGGCCTGGTGGATACAAAGAAGCCGGGGATGTGATATATTTGGATGTTAATAAGGCTTTTGACACACTACTGGTTACATTCTCATAAGCAACGTAAGGAAATGTTCTGGATGAAATTGCCATCTGGTGGGTGCACCCACTGGCTGCAGAAATGTACTAAAAAGTAGTTATGACAGTTCACTGTCATATTGGGAAGACATATTATATAACGTCCTTTACAGGCTTTTCCTGTGTTTTGTTCCAGTTTTATTAATGATCAGAAACGCTCATCAAAAAATGGAGATTTTTTTCATCCACTGATAAGATGGGAGTATTTTGGAGGATTAAAATTCAAAAGTCATGGTAGTTTGAAGAAGTGGTTTGAAAATCATTAGACATGAAAGAACTGCTACACTTACTAAGAATAAAATACCCAACCAGAAGATTTGAAGTAAGGGTGATAATACTGTACAAAGGAGCAGGGATAGATCACAGTCTAAATATGAAAATGCAGTTTCATATCACTAAAAAAAAAAAAAAAAGGAGCAGAAGAATTGCAATGTTTGTATCTAAAACATGGGAGGTAGGAGGTATTTTATTTTACATATAGCATTTTAACTAGACCATTACGTCAGATGCTTGGATTTCAGAATAGGTAAGCACATTGCTAAGAGTCCAATGGGAAGTCAAAAGAGGTATGAGAAGTTTAGAAAATGGCTTGCGAGGGAGGTTTGAGAATTTGCTTATTTGTTGTGGCTTCTTTGTTCTGAACAAAACAAGCATGAGAAAGCTCGTCATAAAAAGAATCGGGAAATGTTAAGATTATTGTAATGACGAGAAATTAAAATTTCCTCTTATCCACTGAGTACAGGACAAAACTAGTTAGCTGAATTTATCCAAGAGAGAGTTAAGTTAGATGCTAAGAAAATGTAAATGTAGGGACAGATTGTGCTGGAACATGCTAACTGTGCAGTCTCCTTCACTGGAGATTTCTGAGGACACATTAGATGAATGTGTAATCAAGAGTGAGCTGGGTATGCTTCATCCTGTCTCAGATTTCTTTCAGCCTAGCTTTGTGTGATTTCTACTTAGTAATGCAAATGTCTGAATTAGTGCTTAGGTGGATTCTAGAAAATAGCTCTGAGGTGGATTCAGGCTAAAGTATCTCTGCCAACAGACTGGCAGCAAAGCCTCCTGACAAGACCTTGAAGCCAGGAATGAGGGGGTGAAGAGAGCTGGTGACCCACAGCCCATTGGGGAAGTGGTGGGCTGTGTTGGCAGGAAGGTGCAGTAGACAAGACAGAGCTTAAGAACGACAAAACAGGGTGAAGGACACCCACTTCAAGCTCATGAAGGCAAACAGAGAAGTGCCACAGGGACAGCATCATGGGGGAAGCTCTCATACTTTATGAGAAATCAACTGGTTGGAGCACCCCTCTGAACTGCCTTTACACAGATGCATGCATGTAGCATGAGACAGAAGCAGGAGGAATCGAAAGCCTGTGTGCAGGTGCAGGTCAGTGACCTCGCACAGATGTGGTGGGACAGCTCCCACAGCCAGCACGCTGCAGGGGATGGACACAGGCACTGCAGCACCAACAGGTGGTGGGGAAGGTCGTGGAGTCATTCACCTTTTTGTGAGAGACTAACAGGGATTAATGGAGCCTTGCCCTGGGACAGACGATGAGACAGACAGCAGTTTATTGTTTAGGATTAAAGGGCAGACCACGCTGTGGCAGGTAGCTAACACAGACTGCCAGATCGGGAAGAGGATGCTGCTGTCTTCAGACAAGGGGAAGAAGCCTCATGTTCAAAATCCTGCTTCTCATAAGGGGCCTGTTACGTGCTGGACACAGCACTAAACGATCAACCCTGGGGATACATGGATTGCACTGATGACAGCTTCCCAGCAGGGGTGACTGGTGATCCAACAATGGCTGACCCTCCATTAGACTGGATGCTTGCAAACAAGAATGGGTTGGGGAGATGAAAGTTGGGGGCAGTCTTGGCTGCCCATGAGGTGGTGGAGATCCCATTCTGAGCAACAGGTAGGAGGAGCATGACTCTGGATTACAGAGCAGCAGACTTTGGCCTCTTGAAGGATCACTTGATAGGAGATGGTCATGGAGAGAAGAGCATACCAGGAGCTCTGGCTGATTTTCAGGATGCGTAACAGTGAGCCATGCCAATGGGTAAAAAATCAAACCAAGTGGCAGGAGGCCTACACCTGTGTTCAATTTTGGGCCTCTCACTGCAAGGAGGACCTTGAGGTGCTGGAGCATGTCCCAAGAAGGGCAACAGAGCTGGTGAAGGGTCTGGAGCACAAGTCTTATGAGAAGCAACTGTGGGAGCTGGGGCTGTCTAGCCTGGAGAAAATGAGTCTGAGGGGAGACCTTGTTGGTTTCTACAACTACCTGAACAGAGGCTGTAGAGAGAAAGGGATATTAGGAAAAATTTCCTTGTGGAAAGGGTGGTCAGGCAATGGAAAGGGCTGCCCAGGGAAATGGCAGAGTCACCATCCCTTGAAGTGCATGTGGATATGGCACTTGAGGACATGGTTTAATGATGAATATGGTGGTGGTGCTGGGTTGACAGTTGGACTTGATAATCTTAGAGGTCTTTTCCAACCTTAATGATTCCATGATGAGTGAGGACAAGCTCCTTACTTAACTCAGACATAAAAAGGAATAGTAGAAGAGGTGAAAGCTGGAACAGGTAAAGCAGAGGAATATAGAGATATTCTCTCACTGTGAATGAATGGCATTAGGGAGGCTAAAGCCCATCTACAGCTGAATCATGGAAAAGACAGGAAGGGGAACATGAAGGACTTTTACAGGGACATCAAAAACAAAAGACAGATCAGCAGAAATGAGGGCCTGAATTGAGTAGGGGTGAAAGGACATGAAAAAGGGTGAGGTACCCAGTGCCTTCTTCACCTCAGCCTTTACTGATAAAACCCACCCTGAGGAGTCACAGCTCCTGGATACCCATGAGAAAGGCTGGAGCAATGAAGTTTTATGCTCAGGAGGATTACATTACAGAACATTAAACCAAGTGCACATACACAAATCTGTGGGACACAACTGAAGGCATCCATGAGGAGTAAGGCAGCTGGCTGATGTCATTGTGAGGCCACTCTTGATTATCTCTGGAAAATTGTGGTGACTGGGAGAGGTTTCAGAGGACTGGAAAACCAAAGGTCACTGATACTGTCAATAAGGGCAAGCAGGAGGGTCTAGGGAACTACAGGACAGTCTACCACACCTTAATTGCTGTGATAGTGATGGAGCAAATCTCACTGGAACCATTTCCAAACACATTATTTTGTTTTAGGCATTTTCCAATCCTTTGTAGAAAAATGCTAAACATTTTTTTTGTTTTTAGTGTGATACACAGAGGTTACGTGTCTACAATGCTGAGGCTCTATTCGGTTCAGCGATCTTGCTAGTCAAATGTCACCTACCATCTTCTGTCTCACCGACAAGCCGAGACAGAAACTTTTAGCATCTCACAAATGCTGGTGAAACTCCACACAGTCAGACAGTATTTTCCAAACAGCACACTCTTACTTTCTAGAAGGGGTCAGATAAAAAAAAAAAAAGAAAAGCCTATTTATTCTGAACTCCCCCATTTCTGCATGGCCATCCTTACGCCGTAGTTGAGCATAATAAAGTGGAACCATCTGGGACTAGCAGATATATATGAGAGAGAGTGAGGATGAGATTATCTGGACGCAGACTGATTGCAGTTGCAAAAGTAATAAATTCATTTTTAAGGGAACAATTTTCAGGAAGTTTAATTTGCAGAGTGAGAAAATTAATTGAGAGCATAGGCAATTTTCATCTTTCCATCCAGCAAGGAGAGAAAACTAAAGGGAAATAGTGAATATAATCAGAATGACAGGAAAAAGAAACAGTCACTTATAATTGTTCTTGGTGACAGCATAATTTTTTCCAGAATAAAGAGGTGTCTGAAAATTACTTTCAATAGCTCTGAAAATATAGGAGTGATATCCAGTCAACTATTTATTATGACCAAAACACTTACGCAATAAGTCAGATGCTTGGATGGGACAAATCCATATTCCCAAACTTAAAATATTTTAAAAGTCAATAATTAACATACAGATGAAACACATACTCTCACGCAAATTCCACGCCTATGCAAACAAAAAAGAGAACCTTTGTAATTCAAGAGGAAGAATTGTACAGCTTTATTAAGCAAAGCATGGCTGTGAATCTCTACTGAGGCTGTGGGGGGAAAACTGTCTTGAAAAAATTAAGATATTTCAACATTTGCATTTTTTCTGAATTAGCATAAAATTAAAATGTCTCATTTTTTCATAGAACAAAACGACTTTTTGTAACAAGCTTGTTTTGACATTCACCATGGTCATGGCTGAGACTGCCTGGTTCCTGGTTCTGGGGATGGTTCTGCATGAGCTATGGTGTTGGGAGAATTTAGTGCTGTTCAGAAGACTGCTAATTAGCAGCTGGTCTAAAGGAGCTGTTTGCCAAAGTAAGCAGAGTGCAAGAAAACTGCAGCCCTTTCCAACATGTTTCCTTTTCCAGGAATGGTGAGATACTACTGTATTTGTAATTATAATGAACTGTCTCGTACTGAAAGGATCCTTAGCTGGCAAATGTGTCTCATTTTTCAATCCTTGATACTGGTTGAGCTGTGAAAAAAGTAAGTGAAGCAGATCTGATAATCTGACCCACACGACTCCTTTACAAAGTGAACATTATCAATGAACACTTGATTTCCTGTATCCTCAAGGAAAATTGCTTTGGAAGAAAAGACTGCTCATGAGTGGCTCTTGATAGCCTCTTTTCAAACGCTTATCTTCCTGGATCAGCAGGCAAGTCTTGTTTATAAGGAGGGCTCCACTCCACCTCCTTGTTTGGGATACCAAGGGTAATTCACGCACATCTGTATCTCGGTTTTCATCATGTTCTGCTCTGCTGTAAATATCGGTTTTATTGACAGCTATCAGCCTCTCTGACACTCCTCTGTTGGCTGGAGATGTGAAATTCCCCAGCTCCACTTTTTGTCAGAACATCTCCCAGAGATATAATGAGCAGCAGCAGGGACTGGAAAAAACACTTGATAAGTGCTCAAAACCCAGCTTTGTTTATTCTTTGTGGCAATCTGCTCTAAGGTTTGCTGCCTAATAGTGCTCACACTACAGAACAGTGCTTCCTACATAATTAGCCTTTCCCACTATTAAAATATTGCATTCCTTATGTTTGACCTGATTGTAAGAAGACCTTTCACATCAGGCTGCTGCTGGAATTCTTTTACGTGAAAAACACTGCATCTGTGGTTTAGGCACTCCAGAATCTCTGAAAACAATACACAATAAATAAGCTGTCACTGTCAAGGACGGAAAACAAGTGCTGTCACGGAAAAGATGTCATTTCTTCACATTTGGGGTTTTTGCGTAATCTTTGCTGCGTAGCACGATTATACTGAAAATTGCAATGCTTTTATTTTTTAAAATGTAATGTCTTTAATCGCTAAAAATAGCTTTCTGTCTAACATTCTGTGCTTCTGCCCTATAGAATTAGCCTTGCAGCAAAATGCCTCAAGGCAAAAAGAGGCAAGTCTGAACTTGACCCACATCCAGAGATTTTTGTGAACATGAACCCCATGGGCTGTTGAGTTGGTAACGATTAGAATTGCAGAAAGTTTTTTTCTTATTCTGTTCTTCCTCATGGCAATGCCAAGCAACAAGAAGAATGAATGCAGAAACTATGTTAGTGCATTCATATCCCAAATTCAAAAACACTAAAAAAGTAGAAAGGGGAGAAATTATATTCTGGCTTCAGAAATAATACTAGGTTATGTTAAAAAGGGGTAGGTATGTATCTGTAAGGCCAGTTGGGTTTTAGAAAATAAGAAAGATCAACTTACTGCCTTGCAGTTTCCATGATGATATCATGAGCGTCATGGTTTTGAGGGCTGTCTTGGCTTTCTTATGTCCTCTCTTGAAAAAATTTGCCTTTATTAAAATTGTTTGTTTGTCCTGTCAGTTTTAACAGGACGCTTCTCATGATTAACATATCTGTCACAGCGATACATCTTTAAAATTAAAACTGAACTCATTCCTAACATTACACAATCTGCACTTCATTACATCTTTTAAACAATGGTGAACTGCTGCTTTGCTCATTGTCCCCTTAATTATCTTTAGGACATACGTAGCCTTCCAAAAAAAAAAAAAATTAAATATATTTAAACTTTTGTTTAAGTACCTGTGAAGTCAATACCATTTGTATTTTACAAACACATGCACTAGAATTAAAGTAGAGATAAACTAGGGACATAAGTGAAGTATTTACATACTACGTTTTGCTGTGGCCCTCGGACCTTGAGGTAGAACAGAGTATTGGGAGGTAATTTTTGTATTTAAAAATCCTGTCAATTGCAATTCTATAGACTGGGCTCAGGTGTATGTGTGGAAACACACTTGCTGCTGGCAGAAAGCAGCCGTGGGTCGTCCGTGCTACCACCATCTGTGGCATATGCGCACTTGGCAGAGGGATTTCTCTGTATTTCCTAGGAGGCAGGCCCCATCCATCCCTTTGCTGTTGCCATGGCCACATTCCCTCTCTTAGCATCCTTGAGTGGAGAAGGATGCAATGGTGATGCTTCCCCAGGAGATTGCCTGTGTACTTTCCTCTTCCTTGTGTGCAACAGCGGCATGGCGGAATGATGGGTTTTGGTGGTGCACCTGGTAAAACATGGCAACATGGGGAGACTTTAACCACAGAAGTGGGCAAACCAGAACCAGGTCTTCAGCTGCAGGCAGTTTGTGCTCCTCATTTCAGTACTGAATTTAGAAGTCTTCTTAAATTAATAAATAAATAAATAAATAAATCTGTATATATATATTTATAGAGATATACTCTCTCTGAATACAGTTATTATGTAACATAGGATACACAGGATAACAGAGGATAGGTTCCGGTTTTCCTGGATTGTCAAATTTGGGGTTGAATTTTGAGAAAAAAGAGTAGCACCTGTGATCTGGTTCAGGGATTATCTCTTCACATACTCACCACTTAGCTTATTTCACAGACTTTCCATACTATCAGTCAATATTCCTATTTTTGAAAGAATAGCTTTGATTTCTCAGTAAACAAATCTCTTTTGGCTAGCTTGCTTTGGTGATAACATTTTACATTACAAGCAGCTGCTCTGTAAAGATTGAAATGAGGACCATGTGTTAATACCCTAAAGAAGCAACATCAGGCTGCAAAGTGCCCTTTCTTTGTCCAGGTGCCAGCACTACAAAGAATCAATACAAAATGAACAATTAGGATGATAAAGAAAGCAAACATAACTCTTTCCCTATTGCTCTTTCTCAATGTTAAAAACCTTGTTGTTTAACAGGCAGAGGGGAAAAGATGATGAGATACTGTGAGACATGAAAAAATTAGGCCCTCCGAATTTAGGACTTTGTCTTGCTCTAAAATGGTAAAGAAGACCAAGGTCATTTAAAGTTAGTGAAACAGGAGCCATTCTGCTGTGTCCTTCAATTAAAGCAGAGTGGGCATAAAGATGATTTTCTCTGCTGCATCCTTTTCAGACTCTGACCCAGTAATGACAACCCAGTTTAGCATGATGACTTTGATTATCATTGTTATCTCAGGTATGCAGAGGTGGTGAAGCAAAAAACATCTTATGAATGCCTGCCACCATAATATAAAAAAAAAAAAAGTGATAATTTATTTGATTATTAAGGAATGGGATCTTTATTTCAGAGAAATTACAGAAAAAATTTAAGCAGTCATAGGTAGAGATAGAAAATATTTAAAGGGAGAGGAGATCCAGCTAATGAGCAAAATCACGTTTCAAGGGATAGATTTCATGATCTTTTAATTGAGAGTTTAGTGGTGCACGGGACTTTTGCTGTATTATTCTTTACAGTAAACAGGCATCCAGCAAACTGAGACACACATCCCACTTGCATGTACTGCGGGCCATGGAGTTGAGTAAGCAGGGAACAATCCTTCCAGATGCAGAGCAATAATTCAGAAACAACAGCCTAAAGTAAACAGAAGAACTGAGCGTGAGGCTTTCGCACCATCTCCTAGGCTGAGCATCTGTTCAGCAGCTGAGGTGGATATTTAGATTCAGAAGCAAATCTTAGTATTTTCGCATAAGCACAAGCCCCTTCCTCCTATGGGAAGGGATTTTCCAAACTGCTATGCTCCAGCGTGGAGAGACACCTGGTGGGGGTTGGCAGCAGTGCCTTGCTGGGTTCACCTACGGAGCCCAAAATACTCTCTTTGCCTTATTCCTTTGGTTATTATTCTTGGGATTTCTGTTTGCAAAATCCTCATAGCCTCCTAAGATTTTCTGCTGTTTTTTCTTCTTTTTGTTTTAGTGTTTGTGCAATTGCAGTTATTCTGTGCCAAACAGGATTCACCAAGAAAGCTTATTGTGAGCCATCTCATAGTTGGACAAAATGTTTTAGCAAAAAAAAAAGTTGACTACTTCGAAGTACAAATTCACAATATCTTACAGATGTAAACCAGATTCACGAAATTATTTCATGTGGGAAAAAAAAAAAGGTGCCTCATTCAGATGCATGCTTGAGCTAGACAAAGGGAATTAGTTTCTATCTGCCTGCTGTCTCAGGGCTTGGAGCACTGTGGAAGGCTGGAAGGGACTTGATTCAGTTCTGTTAAAATCCATCCTCTGTGAGACTGAAGGCTGGATGTGGGCTGAGGAGGAGGTGCCAATAATCAGATCATAAGATGTTCTAAACAAAGGCTTTCTCACTCTTCCCCTTTGAGATTGTTTCATCATTTATTAAATATTGACATAATTACACATCCCCCCAGAAAAAGAAGAAAAAGAAAACAAAAATAGAAAAGAGAGAGCTGTCTGAGCCTGATTCTCCAGCCGTGTGCTGGCACTTTTGCTGGATAGACAGTGTATTAATGCACTGGGGTGCACTACAGGGGTAGCAGGAGTTGGGCCAGATGACCTTTAAAGGTCCCCCTCCAACCCAAACTAATCTGTGATTCCATGATTGGGCACACACCAGTGTTCACACAAGTTACTACAGAGTAACACAGAGAAAGTTCTTCAACAGGTGAAATGCAAAGCAGACTGCCCATTGTGGCACCAGGGTATGGCACATTCCAGGGAGGTAGGAACTGGGAATTCAGATCCCCTCAAGAAAAAGAGACATCTAAGCTTGGAGCTCCTAAACGGTAAATCCCTGAATGGCTGAATGAACCCATCCTTTCTTTTTGGTTTGGCAAGTCCAGGCTTTCTTTAGCATTGTTCTTTTAACAAGTAGAGAATTTTTTTTTTTTTTTTCACAGTAGGAGAAAATGAGAGAAAAATCTATATGAGCCACATCAAATGTGGGTGTTTGATCCAAATCAACAATTCGATTCAGCTAAAAAAAGTCTCACAGCCTTAATTCCCAATTCGGGATATTTTATTAAGTACTCATATTCCCACTGATATTTCAAAATACATTCAGGAAGTGCTCCACCTATACTTTGCATCAGAGGTTAAAGAGAGTGCTGGAAATTCAGGCAATGAACTTCCTAATTTCCAAGTATTACAGGAAAACAGAAGCTTCTTTCAGAATGTTGAGCATCCTTTAGCCTGAGAAATATCTGGGACATTTTATCTCACCCCAGGAAACAATGGCAAGTACGATTATTCTGTTTTCTGTTGTTTTAAATTGTCACCTTTATGTAATTAATTAAATATACAACACAGAACTGTTATGAGAGGGTTGAGTGTGCTAGACAGTGTAGCTCCTATCTTGGAAGAGAGGTTGGAAAACCACTTATCTATATCCTTCAGCAGGGCATTCCACGTTTCTTGCAGGGTCGGGGTGAGCTATGCACCACAGCCTGCCCCCATCTCACCTGATCCCCTTCTTACAGCTCAGTTGCATTAAATTCAGTGTAGGTCTGCATAACAACCCCCACACCTCTTTCCCGCAGCATCAGGTGGACCCCATATCCTCAGATCAATCAGACTGTGCTCGTCTGGCTGCTCTGACATTGCTGCTCAGTCACCATCAAGGTCTAATGAACATTTTCTGTCTGCAGCTGTTTTTTCGCTGGTCTCGGGAGCAGGTGTGGGCTAAGTGAGTGCCCTGGCAGGGAATGCACAGCCTCAGAGGCACAGGCAAAGCATCCAGCCTGTAGGACAAAAGTCATTCCAGGCTTTTCAAATTTCTCTGTTTTAAAATATTGTTTCTTTCATATTTTTGGTCCCATTTTTCTCTCCCTCATTTTAAGAAGCGCATTCTCATATTAGGACACTTTATGTCAGAGGCATTTCTAATTTGAATGTCAGAGTAACAGAGTGGCTGTAGTTCCTCTGCTTAGTACATGAACTGCTGTTTTTTCTAGAAGGTCTTTCAAGAGCACATCTCATTATCTCAGAAAAAAAAAATGATGGTGCATCCACTATGCCCTTCAAATTATGCTTCAAATTATTATATAAACTTGTTGCTGACTATTTTCACTGTGAAGACAATGGAACGATAACAATTGTGTCCGCCAGCAAACACAAAGTCGAACATCAACTTTTAAAATCTTTGTCCCATATAAAGTACAAACTATGGCCTGTGTTTCAGAAAAAACCTTACTTCTTTCTACTTTTCACCTGGTTTGTTGCATGCGGAAGCCTTTTATTGCAGTTCCGTTTTACAGAATCAGCTATTCGCCGTGAGCATTCAAGTAGAAGTGCTGATTTTACAAACATATACATCCACCTGTCAAAACCATAATTCACATTAAATGGAAATTGTAAAATTAACGTTCTTTCATGAACTAGGTCGCATGCGATCTTAGATCTGATGAAGCAAAAAACTAGGACAGAGCCAGTTTGTGGTCCTAAAATTACTGCTGTTAATGTCTAAAATTCATGTGATTAAAACTATCTAAAATTTATGTGATTTCAATTGTTTATATGGGTCATTCACTTAAGACTTGAACTCGATGATCCTCGCGGATCCCTTCTAACTCAGAATATTTTGTGATTCTGTCATGTCACTCCACGTCCTTGGCAAATGTTTTGAAAATAATTCAAATTATATTTGAAAATTTCTATTTCACTTTATCACTGATGATTCAAAAAAATTTCAATTTTATTTGGACTACCATTTCCTTGAGTTCCTGTACTATTCTAGGAGTCACAGCAAAGCGCTATCATATTCTAAATGTCTGTGAGCTCATTACTGAAGCAAGTTCAGGATAGGGCCACCAGCACGATGGGGGCTGGAGCACTTCCCCTGAGGGGAAAGGTTGAGGGAACAGGCCTTGTTCGGCCTTGAGAAGAAAAAGCTTCAGGTTGGCCTTCCAATACCTGTGAGGACATTGCTGAGAAGGTGAGATGAGCTTCCTCTAAGAAGTGATGGGGGAGGATGAGAAACAGTGGGCACAAACAGAAAAGATAGGCTTGGCCTAGACACAATGAGAATCTTTTTTTGCAGGGAGCACAATCCTCTACTAAACCAGGTTGCCCAGAGAGGTTGTGCAGTCTCTGTCCGTGGTGAGACTGGACTGGATGAGTAACTGGGTCTGACTCCATCGTTGACCCTGCTTTGAGCAGGGGGTTAAACAACAGACACGTCCCTGAGGTGTCTTGAAATTTTCCTGTGAACTTATAATACGTTGTTTCAAAGGAAAATTGTCTATTAGTATGTCAGAAACATACTTAAACACAATACTGACACAGTAGGAGTTACATGAGGAAGCCTCTGAGGTTTAGAGAGGTTTCTCAAGAGACCTCCAACAATGTCATGCTAAACTGGATTTGTTCTGATAAAGGAGCTTTGCTGTGATTACACATAATGATCCCTAAAGCCACAGGAGAATAGTATTTTCTCTCCTTGTCATAGGCATGGAAATGTCTGCAGCGAGGTTGTCATTGGGAAGGAAAAACTAAAATAAGAAGTTCTGACAGGAGGAACTCATGAAGTGTATCACCCTCGTGTAACAGTGGTTATGCACTAGAAGGGTTTGCTTCCACTTCTGCCATTCTTTTTAAAGAGTTTGGCTTGAAGAATCCAATTCTCTAAGGCTCTGTAGCCTTTTATGTAGTTATTTGAATTTTATTTAGATGTAAGATTCATGTTAAGTGGAGTTGTTTCTGCTTAGTCTGAAAGGGCTCTTCAAAATAATTTGCTGTGGCTGTCATAGTTTCCTCTTCTTCCCCAGCCAGAAGGGTAAAATCCTACATGAGACGTGCTTGCATATTTCATGTACTGTTGAGTTGCATATTTAAAATACAGATTATTTGTGGTGACTGCAAAACAAGCTCGAAACATAACTTCTCTTTTCTGTATGTTTTAACTGCACAGTATAGGGACGTTCATTTCAGTGCTCCTTGAAGGTTGTTTCTTGTACTTGATGTTGGTTTTTTTGAAAAAGCAGAGACTTGCTTTAAGGTAGTTATCTATGCTTTTGCCAGGGATGAATATAGTCCTGGATTTAATTCATTAATTTGGCACCTATGAACAAAAACAATTAAAATCCAAACTGAAATAGTCAAAGAAATCAAACGCTACCATAGACTCCAGCAAATCATCAAATGATACATTTCTGCAAAGATGACTGGTTTTTTGAGGCATGTAAGAAATAATTGGCTGGCAACCTGGGTATATGAGTCTTTTCAGGAATAATTGCTTCAAAAATGAAAAGAACAGCCACAAAGTGTGAGTCACTACATCCAGTTGTGGAAAACAGAAACTAAATATATTCGACATGCTCTAATAGTCATACATGAAGAAAGCAGAAACTTTCAAGCACTTTTGTAGGACAAACCTCCCACTTTCAAGTACGAAGCGTAAAGAGAAATGTAATTCTAATAAATAAAATGCGTAGTAGTCAACGAGGATACCTTTTGAGTTTCACTTTTCAAGCACAGCAGAAGCTGAAATAGCCTGCCTTCAAATAGCTTTTATGTGTTTGGAAAGAATACAAGACTACCATTCCTTTCAGACAGCACAAAACCAGCAAAACATTTCTGTCCTTTATATTTTCTTTAAAGCTTTAAAGTTTCTTAAAGCTTTAAAGAGTATACTGAAATACTCTGTTGTCAGAAATACCAGAGTGAAAGTATGAAGAGCAGCAAAATTTGAAAGTATGCAGGTTCGAGCAGTTGCACACCTTTTCCAAGGGCTTTCTTACACGTTCTATCTCTCTTATCACAAGATACTAAATCAAAAGTATATCACAATAATAGAGCTTATAAGTACTACGGAAACCAGTGACCTGGGCAATCGTTACTCAATTACAAAAAATGCATATTGGGGTATTATTGCCTTACATTTTAATAGTGAAAGTCAGAGGATGGTGGTTTTATTCTGCTATTTTAGTTGGAAAAGCAGATAACAGATCAGAAAAGGTTGGCTTCATATATCTATTGGACAGAAATAAATAAATACAAATAAATAAATAAATAAATCTATCTATATAAACTTACAGCTGGCCCTAAGTTCAATTATATTTAAATTGTTGTGAGGCAACTTAAAAGGAGTGAGGAAAGGGCAGCAAAGAGAAGCATAATATAAGAGTTTCCATTTTGAAGAGCAATTTTATACCTGATAAGAATGGTAGATGTTGGCAGCACACAGTGATGAAAGTGAAAAATATAAGGAGGCAAGATCAGAGAGATGAAAGAGAAATTTCAGGTAGTAGGAGGACAACAAAAATCATAAAGGAGTTTAGTTCAAATGGTTTCTAAAAACTTAGAAAATACATAGGAGCTAATATGAGAGTAGTATACAAAATAATTAATGGTGAAAAAGGCCAAACAGCATATTTACTCTTTCTAATGTGACATTAGCAAACTGTCAGCCAAAGTCTTAATTTTATCAACACATTTTTAATAGATAAAAGGGTATACTTTGCAGACTATGCATAAATAAGCTGTTGAAGTAACTTGTGCAAGAACTGAAGAAGAAAAAAACTGCAACCTTTATACAAGTAATAAAGATTTTACCACTCCTTCAGAGAAAATTCCAGTAGCTTGGGAGGAAGATTTTATTTTCTTTTTCCTGGAAATATGGTTAGCTAGCAAGTTTGGGCATTTTGAAAAGCACCTCTGGAACTAAGGTTCCAGCTAACTGTGCTATTGGTCTTAACTACAGTGACAGTTCCTTTGTCTTTGCTGTGGTGCAGTGCAGATATATTAGTTACCCTAAAAAATAAAAAAAACCTGAAAAAAATTAAGGTTTTAAGTGTAAATTCACACCTGTCTGTGAAATATAAGTTGTACTTTTACATAGTAACAGCAATAATGAAGACCTGACTTAGTCTGTAATGTTCTATTGAAAATCCACTTCAATTAAATTATTTTTTCTTTACTAGCAGTAATAAAATAATTCTGTATGTAAAATAAGCAAATCTGCTACCACAGCAGAAGTTTATGCTGCTTGTATGTCGTCACGACACTTCTGGGTAGGTCGTTCCTTTTCCCACCCCACTTTTCAGAAGCACCTTAGATATCAAAGTGTAAGGATGAAGCTTCATTTTTTACCAAGTTTGCTCTTGATACTAATTCAACAATTGTCATTTATGCTATGGAAAAGTGTTTTGCACCCAGGAACATGTGAGATCTTATGATGCTCAGTACAAAATGCAATCGAAGCTATTGATAACCAGGGCAGGAGACTGGCATAGTGGTCTGATAACTTATTCAGGATTCCAATTAAGTCCACTCGAGTGTACTTATTGCCATTACAACTCTGGATAATCCATTTAGTCTTTCACAGTTCCCCACCACTAAAATGGGAAAATCATTCTTTTCTTCAAGATACACTGGAAGTATTTGCTGTTGGGATTGCAGTGGGAAAATTTCAATAAAAAAACCTATTTTAGGGTATTGCTTCTTCTCTCTATAGGAGGGTTAAAAATACCATTTTTTATTACTTCATAATAAGATAAATAATAACATTTCTTTGTGATAATACTTGTCATTCTTACAAAATTCCTATGAAAAATCCATGGTTTTTCTTCTCTCTTTTTTTTTGCCAGCCAACTGAATGATGACGGAGATAATTGAGCAGTTTCATATTCTACCAAATGCAGCTTACCTCTAATTAAGTGTTGTCCATGCATGAGAAAGATAAAATATTAAGGACTTAAAGTCAGGATTAGCTGTAGAAGCTGTCTTCATCCTCAGGAAACAAATTAAAGGCACTGTTGATTAAATGGATGATTTCCAATAGTCAATGTAGATATTCCATGCACATCTTCCTGTCACCATCTTTTCTCAAAGTGACTGGTATGTGCAGGTATGACAGCATCACTCCCATTCAGGAGAAATTAGTCGTTTACTGTGTGCAAGGAAGCACTGGAGATAATTTTATTTTAAGACTATGAAGAGATCTATTGATGGCAGCTCGGGGTGTTGATGATCATGACGCCTCTTTGTTTTATTACCTTCTTGGTTATTTGAGTCATAGAGCAATTTTTCAAGAAATGTTTAATTTATCTCAACTTCTACCACATTTTGAACTTCTTTTGCTCCTTAAAGCCAATGAAACTGCTGGCAGGATGGATTTCTGCGAAACATGGAATGAAGTATTAGACCAAAAATAGAAAAGGATTAGAGACACTTAATGGCCAGTGGTTTCCGTATTCCAGTATATGATCTCAAAATTTCTCAACCTCCTTCCTAATCTTTATACCTATTTCTTACACTGCTGCTCAGCCACACCGAGAACTGGGTCCATTTTCAAGTACTTGCACTAGTTAATAGAATTCCTGGCCCCAAATTAGGTTTTGAGGTGCCTCCTTTCAGCATCTCCTCTCCTCCGGTTGACAGCTGTACATCAAGGGACATGAGGAGGTGGCAGTTTCTCTCATGCCTTCTCTTTGCAATTTGAGTATGAGGTTTTAAACTCTGCTGTGCTTCAGCAAATTAGTGTGCAAAAGCAGAAGATGCTGGTTCAAATTTGAAGAGGTGGAAGCAAGTTTGGAGTTCATCTGTATTCCATCCTGGTAGACAGCAGTTGGGATGGGGGGAGGGAAAAGGAAAAGGATGCATCCCTGTCCTTCCCACAAGCTGTGTTTTCCACAGGGGTAGGCTGTGTAAAACTGCCAGAGCAGCTTTTGAAAATCAAGCCCCACATGTCAGTCAATTGGTAAGCATTTCGTGATAAGGCTCATCACAAGACAAGCTGCAGGTGAACAGACGTCCTGAGGTGCCATGCATGCGTCTCACTGCCAAAATGGAGGTGCCTACCAGAAATGTTTGCGGAGGAAAATGAGATGTCACAGGGATATGTTGCCTACAGAGCTGGCCTGCCACAGGTAGTGATGATATCAAAAGGATGGACATGTACTGAAACTCAGCACTCCTGCCCTCTTTGTAAATACATCTTTGAGCATCTCTGATAGTTCTCTCCTTCTTATTTGTTCTGTTTTGCTGTCTTTGGCCTTAGTGAGAATGGTCTCATGAAGTGTCCTCCATCTAACGCTTGGAAGAATTGCCTATTTATTCCTATGTTTTCTTTCTTCTTCTAATGGCTGTGTTTGAGATGGGTTGGAATTTTCATGATAGATGTAAATAGGAATTGCTTTGTATCCTTATCTATTCTCCTTCAAGGAAACTGGTTATAATTACTGTTTAACTGTAGGTTCTGCTGTGACAAATTCCTGCTTCTCGATTTAGTACTCAGAACTGAGATGCAAATAAACATGAACTGAAATAATTAAATCAATTACTAACTTTGACTGTTTTCTTGTTAATCTGTGTAGCCTTTATATTTTCAGAATAATAATGTCCAAATTCATCTTAGCTGAAGTAATTTTTTGGTTGAGATTCATTCCTTCCTCTCAGTACTCAGAACTAGGTCTTGCTTGAGGCAGTCATTTAATTTGTAAAGAAATTTCTTCTCTAAACTTTGTCCCAATGTGACTTTTGACCAGTTTGTGTGGATAGCTGAAACAATACATTACCAACAGTTTATTAACTTCAGCTGCCATTTCTCTCCTTCGGTATTATATGTTCAATACTTTTCGTGATTTAGAGGCCATCATTATAACCTGTCAAGTATGTCTTTCAAATGGGGTGAATACACATGTAGTTTTGAAGTTAAACATAATAGCTTCTGTTTGGCTTGGGGAGTTCTGGATACAGCAGGCAATTATTACCAGGTTTCTGTAGCTTTACTGTTCCAGCCTTCTCTCAGACATCTACTTCCCTTTCCCACTCACCATGAGTAGAAGATTGCCTGTCACTCAGCCTCCCGTGGGCTGAGCTGCCCTGGGCTGCATGGGTGATGTGGCAGCATCTCTGGTCCTACCCAGGTTTTCTCATCGTCCTAAAAACCTGGCTGCTTCGTTTTTACCTCTGCCACCAGAAATGAAGGAAATCGTAAATAAGGAATGTGTCCACAAATGCCTGGGATGCATGGAATTAAACTAATTAGCTGCATGGAAAATGCTCAGAACTAAGGAGGGGAACTCCTTGGAACAGAAGAAGACGGATGATTGCAAGGGAAGCAGAAGAAAAGGAGCTGGGGACGGCAGACAGGGTGGTTGGGTGTTGACAGTATTTGTTGCGTGGTGCTGCATAGTTCAGGGAAAGCCAACAATAGGTAAAGCACTGCAGGAGGTATGTGGGAACACTGGGTCAGGACTCCAAAATTATTTAAATTCTTAATTGCTTCGATGTCTCATAGGCACCTAAGTGCAAATTTATCCAACCTCAGCCTAGCTGCCACTTCTCCTTTCCTGAAATCCTAGCTCTTAACTTTTCAGATGCCCAAGTGCAGTGTCGAGGGTAGAACTGCCTAAACTTTGCTTGCTGCTGAACAGCTGGACCCTTCCAGCTCTGCCAGGGTTCACAGGCTGAGCACTCCTCCATCTCATATTCTTTTTGCAGTCTTGTCTGTGCCACAGGACTCAAAATGGATATCAGACCAGTACTAGTCTCTTTACTCTAATAACTTGTGGAAATACAGGATGCACATTTACAAATTTTTCCTCCTAGTTTTAATCACATTTCTTGGAGAAATACCTTGGTCTTTCGGTTTGCATGATCAGGAGCTGAGACTACCATGTGCCTTTCATGAACTGCTCTGTTTTTACATGAATCCCTGCCTGACATTGTTCCTCCTCACTACCTCGTTTTTACAAAAAATAAACAGCAGGTCTTTAGGCTGTAAGATTTAATACCTTGTTGTGAGCCTTACACATAGTCTGCCCTCCCAAGGACATTGTGACTTGCAACAGACTGGGCATGGAAACCAGAGGAAATGGCTTCAATTTTGAATCTGTTATTGAAATTTCCACCAACAAACTGAGTATCATTTCAATGCTACAGGTGCACATTCACTGTACATCTAACAGTTTAATTGTAATGTTAGGCTTTATTTTTGAAGATAATTTTTTTAATTGGAGATCAAATCATTGCTGCCTGACTGAAAGCAGCTCTCATGTACGTAATAAATCTGTGTCTAGCAGCTCCACACAACCCATTGGAGTTGTTCTAGGGCCGCTGAGAATGTTATCATCTTTAGAACAGTATAAACTTATTAGGATAATTGTTTGATCTTATAAGTGAATTCAGCAAGCTAAAATCACCCTTCATCTAAAGCAGATAATTGCATTAGGGTTAAATTAATTGATTTATTTGATGGTTATGTCCTGGAGCCTGCCAGGATCCTGAGAGTATCTCTCTCTTTACACCCTCTCTTGCTTCCTAGCATGAAAGTGATAGAAGTGGAAGAAATGCGCAAGTTGCAAATAAATCCAAGTTTATCACCAGTTACTTTTCGGTTATTTGTTGCTGTTTACATAGCAGCTCAGGGCTGTGTGACACATCAGGCAAGTAAAGCATCAGGTTACTGCCTGACAGCATGGGAAGCCTGCATGTTCACCGCTTGGCTTAGGCATTCCTGCTTGCACAAAAGGCAGGTGATGTGTGCGTAACCTGACAGCAAATCTGAATGCTTCGTTCGCCTACCTTCCATCAGATTTTTGCTTTATGCTGGCTGCCCAGGGAGGCATACCAGTGTCAGAGATGCGTGCTGCACCAGCTGTGGTCCTGGAGCAGGAATCAGATGTGATGGAAGTTTGCTATTGTGACAGCAAAGTGGCAGGAAGAATAGCCTGCAGTTGTGGAATCCTTTTCAGAAGTGACATTTAGAAAGGCAAAATGTGGATGAAAAACGAGTAAAAGTTTGTAAGGAAGATCTTCTTTCCCATACCTCCCCTGTTTTCCTTTATTTGTATATGCATTTCCTCTTGTATCTGTGTTGGTTTTTAATTCCTACTTGAATCTCAGATGTTTTTAAAAGCGGTTTAAGGTCACCCATATAGAATTATGGGTCATCAGTTCATTACTGCTATGTGCATCATACATCACCTCAAGTCCCTTTAATTTTGTTCCAGACTGCAGCATACAGACAGCAATATATATGTTTGATTTATCTACCATCATGTCATTATGAACACTGGTTGAATATCAGGCCTCTGGAAAGGATTCATCCTTTAGAATCTCCTGACAGGAGAGCATGTGTGTCAAAGACTCGGCGGGGGAGAGAGAGAGAGAGATAGAGAGAGAAAGAGGAGGAAAGACACCTTTGATCTATTCCTTGGAAGTTGGACTTTATTAAACACCTGCATCTATCAATCAAAAACACCGATTCTGAGCAATCAGGCTTCATTAGCTCCATTTGAAGCAGGGCTAATTGTTTAAACACAGAGCGAGATGAAAGTCATAAAAGTTCATCTGTTTGTTAAAACTTTTGCTTCTGGTAGATGATAGGGTAATTTTCATTGAAAATTAAATTGTAGAAAGTTATATATGAATGTGGCTAAATACAGCCTGGGAAATTGTTCTGAAAAGAATATATTCTGTATCTTGGGATAAAAGTAAAACATCCTGAAATGTAGGAGTTGCTATGGAAATGCTTAAATTAAATGTAAAGCATGCATAAATTTTCAATATACCCATCACTTTGGGAATTGGAGACATATGTTAGGGGGAAAGACATATACATGAAGACGAAGCAGAAGGTAAAACATGGGATTTTTTTTTTTTTTTCTTTCTGTGGATCTGTGTTTGGAATATTCCACCGGCATATATATTCTTTATTTTGAGCGCAGACCGAAACCCACACTGGAATACCAAAGTATTCCTGTGCAAACTTCAGGACAAGCCAGCAGTGTGGGCCTGAGGTAATTGTGCCACCAGTGCCCTGTCTTCTCTTGCAGCACTACAGCTTGGCCAGCTTTGGGCAAACAAGCTGAATATCCTGTGCTTTCTAGGAAGGTGCTGGGTACCACCACAGTCGATCACAGCATGTGGTTGACCCCAGCTGGCCCTGTGTGAAGAAGAGAGGACAAGATGACTTCCAGATGTACCTTCTGACCTCAGCTATTCCATGGTTTCCTGAAGTTGGAATTGTCTGAATAACCTGACATCTTGTTGTCCTTCCAACAGTCTGTCCAGGGAGCTACAGATGTTCTTCAGAAGGTGCAATTATAAAGTGAAAAAGACAGAAAAGCACACTGGGTAAATTCCACCCCTTTACCCCCAACCTCCATGCACTGTGAATTTGACACAGACTAAGGATTCGAAAGGATACACTTTGCATTGTACTCCAGAAATTTCCGGGTAACTAACAAGACGCTCTTTTGGCCATAAGAAGGCTGGGAGAAAAGAAATGCTTGGCTTTTTGCTGAGTGCTCCAACTGTTGGCTCTGTGAGCTCTGTGTACTAAGCAGGGGACAGCACACGGTGTCTTCTCTCCTGATCACCTTCAGGAAGTCCTGGACCTGCTGCACATGCAGAGGAGTACCTGCACATGCCATAGAATTCCAAGGGACCAGTTGGATGCAATGCCTGTAAGGCGCTACCAAGAGTGACTGGTGTTCTGTGCCACCATACATGGGAGCTGCCCTCACAAATCAGCCTTGCCATACCTGATAGTTTGCTATCACTGTTTGACACAAGTTAAAAAACACAGATCTGGAGTGAGGGTATAGCTAAAAAAACCCTCCAGGTTTCTGTCTGTGGTGATGCTGACATAGTGAACATCTAATCAGCCTGAAGACTGCAATTTGCAGAAACATTCTGAATCTCTCTTCATGCTTGAAAGGCAGCTTCTGCAAGGTGGTTCAGTCTTCTGTTTTGATCTTCTTGTTAAATTATAGTTCAGCATTCTAAGGCAAATTAAAAGAGAAACTCTGAATCTTCAAATTGCAGCTTCTTAAAAGTCAATTTCCTCTTTAAAAAAAAGATATCCATATCAGAGATATGTCATATGAAACTATACACATACAAACACACATGAACCTTTAATAATCAAGTTATTCAGTTTAATCTAAGTCTTGACTTATAAAAGGCTTCCCTCCTCATGGAACTTTGTGTCTGTCTGTCGGCATCAACATTTTGATTTGGGAATGTGCACTTCTGATTTAGTTTCATTTTTTCAGTGGAACTACATCAGAAGTGCTCCAAAAGTGTGCCTAATGTGCTACATCCACTGGTGGGTAACGAGGCTGCAGGGCTGTGTCTGAATAGGTGTGCCCAGCCCAGGCAGTGCTGCAGGTGGTGACTCATAGTTGCAGTTGTAGGAATCCTGTTAGGTTTGAAAAACGTAAAAAATCACAGGCATAATCTTGACTGCACTAAAATGAAAAGTAAGATTCCCATTTGCTTTAGGGAAGGCATGCTATTACTAGAGTAGGTGCTCTCCCCACCCCAGCAGCTGCCTGACAGGAATGAACAACTACAGCAATCAATTTTTAGATATGGCTGCTGGATCCAAAACAATAATATACTCTGAATTGCACTTCTCTGCAGAGCTAGAAAAGTACACCCTTTTGCAACCTTTAGCAAAGACACATTAACCCTGCTGGACAGCCACTTTAATGGATAGCTTTAATAACATCATATCTTGTTTGTTTGCCACTGTCTGTGCACACAAAATAAATTCCTCTGCTAACACGGCCTGCACCTGCCTGTCTTTTATAGCCATTTTAAACACTCTTTTGTACAGATGTGAGGGTTCATCATTCATTAAAAAATGGCATGATGATGGTAAAAAAAAAAAAGAAGTATATTCAGTCATGTCCTTCATCTGTGTATTTATCATTTCTATTTTTGTTTATTCATTTAGATAATGCTGGAAAGCTCAGGGTTGAAGATAGCCATTCACATATGCAGATAAGCCTAGGAGGTTAGGAGATGCCAGTAAAGATATTCTTATGTCCATATAGGCGGCTGTTTGATCAGGGAATTTCAGGTATGTATTTATATTAATTGTCCACTAAGTAAAATATTTGGAAAAAAAACCTCAGAAGGAACAAATGATACCTGGTGGATTTGATTTCAATCTCTAAGCAATATGCTGTGTCTTTGTAAACCGTGGCATAGGCAAATGATTTTAACCGTGGAGTTAAACGTTATGGATTCATTGGAGACTATTTTGGCAAACACAGAGCCTATTAAAGAGAGAACAAGAAATCATACTTGTGAAAATATGTTGGGAATAGAAATTGAACTATAACATCTGCATTATGATAATATATTATTTAATTGAAAAGAACATATTTGCACAGCTAACATAGATCAGACAGTATTGGAGGGAGCTTCTCATTGCTTGTCACAAGAGATGTTGGTCCTCAGGGTTTGAGTCGATTCACAGATGAGCAATGGATATCTCAATGTTTAGATTCATGATCCTGTGATTCAATCCAAATTGCATGTTGTGACTATTATATTTGATACAATACTTGAAAGCAGTGTGTTTGGAAATACTACATTGAAAACCGAAACCTTTTGTTTAGTCATAATTAGCAGATATAGTAATCGAGATACCACAGACTTAATGTCTTCAGGGGGAAAAAGATATTTAAAGATCAGTAAGAAGTTAATATAACTCCATAAAAATTTAAATGCATAGGGCCATAATGTGACAATTTGCTCATACAGTACTAAGGTACTATTTAACATGCAACTTGTGTAATGGGGACTCTTTCCTTTTGAAACACCAGGTTTAGTTATTCAGGTACTTTTTGCTTAATTATTCCACAGGTTGTCCAAATTACTACAGAAAAGAATTGTTTGTGGAAGATGGTCCTATTTAATTGAGGAAGGCTGTCATAAACTGCCTGTACAGAATGGGTTCATGTAACTTTTAGCTGTGATTAAAAGTCCTGGTAAAAACTGTAATATTCTGAAATTTACTGTAAGAATTTGTTAGGATTTTTCCCTGAAAATAATAGTATGAGTACACTTTTGATGGTACTTTCAAAATTTTTCATGAACAATAAATATTCTAATCCCTAAATTGCATGCAAGTAAACCATGCTACTTATTCACTGTACGTTATACATAAATCCCCATGTTTTCACAGGTAAGCTAAATCATGGTCTACTCAAATTTTTACATTTTTTCATCCCATTGAACATATCCTAGCAGTGTTCAGTGGTGGATATACTTGTCTATTCATAAACAAGTGTATGAAAAACTGTCATATGTCTTTTGCTGTCCATTCATCCCTGGATGGTAATATTGGATGGGTATTTTTCAAATTAAGACTTTGTTAAGTCAAGCTTGAAAGACTACATTTGTATTTTGCCTCTATAGGAGTTCCTGTTTCTATAATAATAATAGTATAATTTCTGATTCATATAGAGGTAGATTTCATAGCCTTCAACCACCTCCTAAGAAAGCAGTTTTCAATTTCCAACCAATAATTGCTATTGTTTAATCTGTTGTATTGTTGAATGGCTGATGTATTCATAAAGTAATGTCGAGGTGATTGTGGGAACATCAGGCCTTGTTGCCATGGAAATAAACATTTATTTACACAAACACATCTCAAAAAGAAAAAATCACTTTTATAAAAGTTCATTAAGAGATTTTTTTTTTAAATTAATATTGATCAGGTTGCAGAAAGAATTCTTTGCTATTTTGCATTTATGTGTGTTGATTTATATGTGTTAACTGGGGGACCATGTATGGGATTGATGCTGTGTCAGTTCATACCCCACTTGGTGGTGACAGAAGGAAATGCTGCTTAGGGGGAGCACGTGAACCTGGCCACTTTCTGCATTAGCCCTCTCTTCCCTTTCTTCTCAGTTTGGCAGGCAAAAGTGTTCACTTCCTTTCTTCCCCACAGTCTTCTTGAGCCAAAATGGTCCGATGTTTCAGTCTTCTTAAATTTTGTATATTTCCCTCATTGCATTAGGTCTCAGAATTTCTCCCAAGGTTTATTTCTGTCCTTGATGTATTTGTGAGATTCTTAGTTGATTTTCTGAGTAATTTACCAAAAGTCTACTGTGCTGTATAGAAACTCATGTGACCAAGAATTGTCACTGCTGACACTTTTTCAAGCCTCAGATGAATTGTGAATACCACCTCAAGCTTCAATTTTTCAATGGTAATGAAAGCTTACTCCAGCAGAGGAGTAAGACATCTCACCGTGTTGGATCACTTGGCTCTTACTGTAGGTGCTCCAGAGATCCTCAGTGTGGATTTACTTTGGGGAGGATCAACTAAGAGCTCTGTAGCAGAACATTCTGCATTTTCTTTAGCTCCTCAAAGCACATCAGCAAAACTGAGATTTCCTAGGGCCATACCACTGCTGCTTACCCAGCTGTTTCAGCTGGTCCTGCTCCAAGGAGCCCTCCAGCAGCCCAGTGCAAAGTGCCAGAAGGTCACACCTCCCGCCTCTCCTAAAGTCTTGTCACGCTGCAGCCTTACAGAGGAGATGGTGACAGCATAATAATTGCTCAGATAGCTCAGACGGAAGAGGTTTGTTCTGAGATGTGTGACAGGCTGGTTAGTGGCTGTAGGTGAATACTGCAAAGGAGGTGAATGCCAAGTCAGACAAACCAGGCTGACACCAGCCATCACTGCTCAGAAATGTGCTGCTGTTCCTGCCCTCATGCTGATAATGCCTGTCTCCCTGTGCTTATCTTGTCCTCTGCTGGTCTCTCAGTGAGCTGTGAAAAGTGGTATCAAGAACAAAGGCATCAAACCCTTACTGTTTCTCTTCAATGCCTTGATCTCAGAAATGAAAATTTGGGTATAAATGTAAGCTGTCAGGGGCTATGCTGAGAAAGAGTTTTTGATGGCTCGCACATCAGTTCTGGAAGTGCTCTAGAAGAATTACACATGCTCACCTGTCAAAATAAAACTATGCAATAGGCATCCCTAAAAAAATAACAGGAGGAATGATAAAATTGCTAACTACAGCCTATTAGAAAAATGATGGATAGATTTAGAGGAAGCACTTTACCACAGAAATAACGACCTCAATGAATTCTTCAAGTCCAGTAAAGATTACGGGGTTTGCTTCCAGTACTGGAGCAATCCAGTTTCCTGAAGCATGCTGACACCTGACACAGTATGATACACCTGTACTGGGAAGATGTTTGTAGGTAAGATCATCTCTATCTACCAGGACTACTTCAAGTTCACATGGCAAGAGAAAAAATGTACAGCTATGGATATACACTGTATATTTAGCTATAGAAAAAAAAATTAAAACATGTCAGATCAATGCTTCCTATGATTCTCTAGTTTGAAAAAAATAAACATTTTGTCGTGTTCAGATCTTCTAATGCAATAATTCACTGAAACATAACCTTAAAAATAAGCAAATGTACTACTATTATCAAGAATATATTGGAATTGCGAGGCAGAGTAGGTTCGGAGTTATCTGCTTGTGCTACAAAAATATATACAATATATATGCTTCAAAAACAAACAAAAAAAACCCTATATGATTTAGAGTTTAACAATGTAAAAAAAATCTATGGAAATATAAAATAGATTTTATGGTTGCTAGGTTTTGTTTCACATTGGCTTGCTTTTTCAACTGACAATTCTTCTGTTGTATACCAGAGAAAGGGCCTGCAACATTTCAAGTGTGTGGTAGACTTGTGTTAAACGAAATCTGGTCTGACAGATGCTGAAAGAAAATAAATTATTTAAGAAAAATGTTGCATAAAAGTTTTACTGAACTGAGAGAAAGAAAAAATTCCCATGACTACCTGCTTTGCTCTGAATAACGTCAATAGAAGTGGCAACACCAAAATAGCTATTTGTAGAAGATGTAGTGGAAAAATCAAAAATCCCTGTAACTGCTATTCTTTTTGTGTTTTGGGGGCATGTAGCTTTCAAGGTAGCTTAGTGCAACTATTATGGGTTCTCACTCATGTCAAATATTCCTATTAAATCAAGAGAAGCATTTGGTGAATAGGATTTCAAGATTATCTTTTTTTCTTTTCTATAGCTTTCAAACTATCTTTACATTTCTGTATTCATTTAGAATAGAGAAAAAAAATTGAGAGGTTTTGTGGCATCTTTGGTTACATGTGTACGCTTTGGTCTCCCTTGACTTTGGGTGTTATGGTGGTATTAATCCTGGATATGTCTGATAACTATGACCACCTGGGCATACTCCGTTCCACTCTTCGGATTTCAGGAAATGTGCTGCTCCAATGGCCCAGCGAAGACCAATAAGGCATGTTAAAGAAAGATAAAACATGTCCACAGTGAAAAACACTACGAGCTCAAGATGTAGCTTATCAAGGACTACATTAAGAGTTTACTGGGTCAAAATCTGTAAATATCAACACAGGAACAAAGTTCTGTTATGTAGCCTTTCAATTCAGTAGACAAAACATAATAAGAACTAAAGGAACCTGACAATTCATTTTAGGTATCAGAACCAAAATTAGGGCTATTTTTTCTGCAGTCAGTACAATTGGCTCAGCAAGAGCTATGCAGGTTTATTGTCACAGGATGTTTTATTCCAAACTGGAGTTAATGCAATGAAAATCTGTATTCTGTGTTTTACTGAAGATGAGATGGCTCTCAAGACAGTCTCATTTAACTGTAATGTCAATATAACTATGAAATACTAACCCTCCTTTCAGAGCCTTTCTTTAAAGCAGGACGGACATTGATTTAAGACTCCAAGTGTGATTTTAGTTTGTTTAGGCCTACATTTTTCACTGCTGAAGCAGGACTCTACCGAAGATGAATGCATACTTGGTACACCTTTAATCGGCCACCCTCATCATCAGTCCATAAGCTTTGCTGGCCTAACTATGTCAGTAAAAGTTGCAAAGGTGTGTGGTTCATTCACCGGTGTGACTGCTCCAATATAGGATCAGTTACACCGGCAAGTGTGAATCTTCAGAAGTAATCCATCAAGACCACAGATTTACAATCTTAGTGCTGATGATATTCCTTAAGTTAAGTATTGAGATATTTTTCTCAGAAAACATTGAGTAGCCGTGAATCCATAAGATTCATGTATTTGTACTAAAAAAGGTGGTCTCAGTCAGTTTCCCCATGCAGAAGTATTTTGGTAGGAAAGTGCTAAAATATTCTTGTTGACCTTTATTAACTAAAGAACATCTCTTTTGAATTCAACATGACCTTTCTTTTCAAAATGGAGCTAGGTTATAGCAAAGAAGGTTATCAATTCTAAAAGGTCAAAATGAAATAAAATCTTTCGAAGTAATCAAAATATTTCTGTTGACCTGAACTTCATCGATTTATTCATCCACTCGTTTTTTGCATGAAAATTGTATGTAAAAATGTTTATATCTGAGACATTACTAGTGTTGCAAGGTGGGAGAAAAAAAATCAAAATCTTCAAAATTTTTATGAAAGACAAATGTTTTCATGTACTTCTTTATATTGAGATGCACCTTAAGTTTGACTGTCAACAAGAAACTGGGACGTGATTGAAGAGAAAGCAGCTTTTGTGTCAGGGAAGTTGAATTACCTGATTTTAGAAGGACTTAGGGAGGAGAAGTAGGTGTTTCTACTTCAATTATCATGATGAAATTATAGAATATACTTATCAAGCTAGTCTCAGCATTTAGAAATTAAAGATTTTGCTCAAAATTTTTGCAAACAAAGGAAAGCCCTCCCCTTACTACAGCAATTCCTCAATTGTGTCTCAGTGCAGTCATAAAAATAGCAGCAAAATCCTCCAATAGGTTGATGGACCATCATCTTACCATTTTGGAGAACATGAAAAAACAAGTAAGGAAATTAAAATGGTCCTTAATGTTGAGAAATAATTTTTTTTTTATTTGCCATGGCCCAGAAACTATTCATTTATCAGTGCCTGCATTGGGTGGCAGTGGTCTCTGCTGATATTTGCCTCTGAAAATGTCATACAACCTTACTTTATGCTTCTCTCTTCTCCCACACATGATATATGTGTCTTTAAATCCTCTTAGGGAATGGATTTTTCACTTTCTAAATTAAGTCAGTGTCCATTTGTTGTTGTTGTCACTGCCATGCAAATAAGCATAGTGATAAATATTTTCAGAATCCATAAATCAAGGGAATTATAGCACTAAACAGAAAATATAAGACAATTGTAGAGGTGAGATTGTTTTCCTCCTTGACCCAAATAACTGGGCACAAATGAGGACCTGATTTTTCTTATAGGAAGAAGCAACTGATGATAGATTCTGTTAGTTGTTGGATGCAAGTCTGGCTTATTTTCAGGAAAAGTGTTAAATCCAGTTTCTCTGAGTGCCACGTAATGGGTGGTAAGTCATATCCTTGCTTACAACTCAAAGCCTACCCACTAGGAAATTAATTCCAAAAAGAACCTCTACCTTGGTTCCAGCTGGGGCCACCCAAACAGTTTGTCCCTGGCTGTCCTCTGTGGTTTCACTCTACTGTTCTCCTTTCTGCCTTTGCCGTCCTTCCCAACAATCTGTTTCCGTTACCATAAGCAAGGAGGCACTGAATTGCTCCGGCCACCAAAAGGAGTCCCTGGCATGGCCTTCAGCGTGGCAGGAAATCTAGCTAGGAAAGAAAAGAAAGCCAGAAGGAACAACAAGTCTAGGTTGTGAACCACAATTCTGAGCAGCTTCACAGGAAAGGAGGGGAAAATACTTATCTTGTGAGGCTGGTACCAAGAACTGCACATTTCTGGAAGAATCTGTGCAGTGCAAGAGGGTCTGGGTAGTAACAAAGGTCTTCATTCCTCTGACCTACTTTTCTTATGTGTCTTGGCCCCTTGCCCTCCCTTCAAAGAAAACCACACATTCTACTGCCGTGAGTGCTTTATTAAGCCTTTGTAACACTTGTCCCTCTGTCTCCCCGCACATACACAGAAACATTTCATTATCCAGTCACTAGATATGCAACTGGGGCAACATTCTCTGAGGAAATAATATGATGTAAAATTTCCACTGAAGCGATAGCTGAGTGCAGAGTGGGAAGACTCAGTCACAGTTGTTTGAAACTCCTCATGATTCAAAAGAATTCTGCCTTTTTCCTTTCATTTGCTAGTCTGCAATTGTTTGCAGGGATCACAGTGGTTTCTGGACTCAGTCTAAACTTACTATTTTGCATTTTATGTTAATACAAATAAATGAAACTGCTTGGATTAGGAGATGATATTAATAAAAATAGCAAGAAATTTCTGGGAACCTTTTGGCTCTCAAAAACCAGTTTCATTTAAACAAAAATGAACCACCACAACAGGAAAATAAAACTCATTAAGTAAAGTGATGTTATAAATAATGCTGATGGGAGATTTTCTCTACAAAAAAATGTATGGGCAAATTCATGATACGAGAGTTTATAAATAGCTCTTCTGGCATTTTATCATCTTTAAATCACACTAATTTACAGTATGTATGCTGACTGATTTGTGGAATTATTTGTACAAGAGGCAGATGGAGACCTAAAAAGTAGGTTTCTTTTAAATATATTGCAGGGTGATATCACTGTGTCTGTATTATCAAACCTTATTGTTTTGGGATAATAGGAATTACAGTGGTTATCTCTAATAAATTTGGGGGAGGAGGGCAGGTTTCCTGTCTTTCTTCATTCCCATTCACTTGCAAGTTTAGGCCTGGATTCTGTATATGTAACAAGCTGAGGGATGTAAAATAGCAACATCAATATCCTTGAAGCCCCCAAATGTATCAGTACTTTTTTCCTTGGCTTGCATTGTGCATCTTCTTTATTCTTTAGAAAACCGAATTGAGAAAAGTGACTGATTAAAAAAAAAGGGATATTCACATGTTGGTATTCCAGCAAGTGTCATTTCATTGTGTCATGTTTGCTAGCTAACCATTACTGAATTACTGTCTCATACTAAAACACCACTCGGAATGAAGATTTTTTTAGGAGTTACAATATGAACATATATATTGATATAATGAATTGTGGGAAGAGTTTAATTGTTGAAGTATTTGTGAAGCCAGACAGTGCCTAAAGTCCAGTCCATCGACTTAGGTGGGGTGGTGAACTGGATTTCAGTATAACAAGAAAATCAATGGAGCAGAAAATACCCTTTAATCCCCTTAGATAACCTAAAGATGCCCTTTAGTTCATGTCACAGAGGCAAAGGGTGTGTAGTCAGATCTATGTAAGAAAGCTCGTGTCCTGAAACACTTCATACCTCATCTTTCAATCATTAGAATGTTACAGAAATGTCCAAACTTCTCAGTTAGCATTGAAGGGAAAATAAATTAGTTGCTGGATTGCAAGAATTCAGTAATAGCTTTGTGCTTTGCTGAGCTGCTCTGTGACATACAGTGTGATCCGTAATGGACCCAAATCCAAGCTCAGATATCAACAAACAAGGTTGCCTACCACATTTTTAATTGGAAGACATTCCAAACGAGCTACCCTAGCTTAGTATTGCCATTCCTATATTGCATTAAAGGAAAGTATGACTGCACAAAGTAAAAAAAAATACATGAAACAAAGGGGATCCATTTCCTGGAAAATCTCTTTTTCATATCACAGCTGTTTTGCTCTAAAAATACCTACAAATTATTAGGTAATCAAAAAGTTGACAGTGTCTGATCCTCGTCTTTTCATCAGTAATTAAGAGCCTGGCTCTGAATTTCACACTGCATGCTCAAACTGTTTGAATCCTTTTGTGAAACACCTTTACAGAATTTAGAGTATAAACGAACTATAATTATTCTCAGGGGGGAAAAAAATTGAATTTAAGAAGAATGATCTTCTAATTCAGCAAAGTCTGAGTTTTAAGACAAGGAATCACATGTGAGCTCCATATGACTGTTAAATGTGCCAGATTAAAGATGCCAGAGATATCTAATTCACACTGCAAATTAGCTGTAGCATGCAGTCATTATGCCAGTTCAATTGAAGCCATTTAAAGGGAAGATGAAACAGAGTGAGATGCTGTATGAAGGCCACAGTGTGACAGAAGAGTATGATCCTGCGTTTTCTTATACTATGGGAAACGCACAGTTTCTTTTAAACATAGTAAACAGAAGCTGCAGCTATTTGCCTTATGTTCCATAGCCATCTTTGGAAAAGACTGAGGCCTAATGTTCTGACTTTCCCCCGGGTGGAACTGCAGCTTCAGAAAGGGCACAGTGTCACACTGGAGATCTGCTGCCGTGTTCCAAGCGAGCGAGCGGAGACTGACGCCCTGTGAGCTCTGTCACGCAGCAGCACCGCAGCCCTGCAAACAGAATCCTCTGCTGTACTGGCCAAGGGGCCTGAGCAGGAGACCATGTAGAAAAAGCACCTTAGGAAGGTCAAGGGCTTTTGGATAGTGTGTGCTAGCCCAGTCTGTTCTTCACAGACATTTGCTGGATAAAATGCCTCAATGAACATAGACCCTTCCTCCTTTTAAGACCTTTGAGAAGCTTACAGAAAAGGAATAGCAATAAGGACACAAAATAAGTCAAAGATACATCACACAAATATCTGCCTTTTCCAGAGGGATTTTGGCTAGTATAATAGCCACTAAGAAATTGTTCTTATAGATTTAAAAAAAAAAAAAAAAAAAAAAAAAAAATTTCTTTTTTGTTTCTGGGAAGNNNAAAAAAAAATCAGATTTCCTTTATGGTTCCTGGTAGTTTTAAGCTTTACTTCTCCCTCTGGCAGTTCCCACCTAGGCCATCACTCACCTATTATGACAAGGATCTTCCAGCCCTCCCAGCAGACTGAAGAGTAAAGAAAATGAAAAAGCAACAGAACTACAGAATTGACTGATAATAGTTTAAACACACACACACAGGGGATATGAACATTCTGTTTACTGGTTTGGGTTGCTTTCTAGACCTAGCGGATCTCATGTAAAACAAGCATTTTACTGGTGATGATACACAACTCTTGTGTGAAGTGAACAGATTAAACTATTTATGTTCAACTGCTGAAAGCACTCCAGAAATTGATGTCAATGTCAGAAACCTTATTAGGTTTCAGAAGAGGTAGGAAAGCTTCAGCCTAATCACAAGATAGGAGGTCTTCAGGCTTTTGAGAATGACATCTGAAGGGCATTGAGATTGTTTTCTATAAAAGGAAAGGGCAAATTTCCAGTACATATATAATCACTGGTAGCATTTATGTTGTCATCCTCTCTAAAGCAATAACAAAGTGCACAAATGGTGGATGATTAGAGAGGTCAGTCAAGTGCCCCATTCAGCTGTAATTGTAGAGTTTTTGAAAATTCTTTTGACATCAGAAAATATCATATGTTTTTTTAACCCAGCTTTTTGCTATGATTAGTTAATTCACACAAAATAAGTGAAGAAAGAATGGCAAATTAAAAGCGGTAGAACAGGAATGTCATTTTGCAATAGTGATCAGTAATCAGCAAAATCAGCTCATTTTGAAATTACTGCTACCTGCCAACATTTAACCCCACATGCACAGGACCTCAGCAAATTTTTGTTTAAAATTTGCAGATCTCGAAAGTCTTTTGAAAGAAGTGCTGCCCCAGGTACACTTTTGCTAATGCTGCAATCAGTATTCTCTTTTTTCCTGCTCTACCTAGAGCACTTCACGAGATTTTCCTATCTCACCAAGAAAATCTGAACACACTGTTTTACTTAATTAACACCAATTTTGAACTGTCGTGCCTCATAAAATCTGACAATCTTCCTACTAAGGCAATGATGTTTACTCTCTAATAGCATTTGAAAAGCAGTTATGTTTTCCACTTCATCGTTTTTGTGCCTGGATCTTAAAGGAGAGTTTTTGAGTAACGAATGGACACACACTTTCCAATTTTGAAGCAAATTTTCATGAGGGAATAGTCACATAGGGAAAATAAAAATGTAACTGCCACAGACCAAACAGGAGTTCTCATTTCAGTAATATTCTTTAAAACAGGGATTTATTCCAATTGCTTATAGTTACTTAAAGGTGGAGGAATCCTTCAGTCCAAGTGTGACTGGAGTTTTCAATCCAACAACAAGGGAAACAAACCACATGACATTGTCCATTGCACCAGGTGGAAGTCTACATTATTCACACACTTTCTTGTTTCAGAAAAGTGGGAAACTGAAACAGAAGAAATACCTGGCAGGAGGGATGTGGAATAGGGGAAATGAAGAGACAGTCCTGTGCTGTCTCATCAGCACGAAGGAAAAAAAAAAATAGAAAGCCTGATGACCACAGCCTTAAATTTTATGTCACTTCTGTAATTCCAGACAATGAGAGATGGAGCTATTGACAGGCTTAGATGTAATTTAGAATTTTAGAAAAATGTCTCTGTAGTACAGTCCTGTTGACACATCAGTGACACATTCAGAGCTCTGAATGATTTGCCCTGTGAACTTTATTACATAATAGAAAAAAATGACGTTAAACATATTAGGTTTATGTATATTTTCATGTAACTTTGACATGAAAGGGTGCTTTCAGTGCACCTAAATTTTAGCGTTGGGCTTTTGTCATTGATCAGCTGGAATGAGGTAGTTGAACTGATCCCCAGACAAACATTTGTAGCATCTTAAATGTTGTGATGACACTTAATGTTTGCAGTCATTTCAGTTCTTCAGCTAATGGTTGTTTGCCTGCCATCAACAACCATTAGGATGGAGTCATAAGCTCCTTGGGAGAGTTAATATTGCTGCCTTGGTTTTTATCTTACTTTATTTTAGCACACCTTTTTTTCAAAGAGCTTTATTTTTCCTTTCAGGGTTTCTACAGAAATTCAGGACAGGAAAATGTTTTCAATGTTAATATCTTGCCTACTGAAGGCTTTGCAAAGAAAATTGTGAATTCTTTCACTGTGCAGTGCATCATAGCACAAGGTTGTTTGGATTTTCTCATGTTTTTACAGTGTATGAGGTCAGGGGAAATGCCTCACATACAAAAACACCAGTGGAAGAAAGTGAACCAAACATTATTGCTGTGACCACTGAAATACATAGCTGAAGTCATACATCATCAGAGGCAGCAAGAATAAGCTTTAGGAAATTATTCAGATCTCTCCAAAGTCCTTCCATGTACAATTCTAACTTTCAGTTGGTGAAAACATGATTTTTCCTTACATAATAATCATTATACTTCTGCATGAGACATTTTACGTGTGTTACTCATCAAAATGGAAAATTGAAAAGCCCCCTGGGACAACCAGGTACAGAAAGCTATGTCCAGGTTGATCTTAGTTTGGCTGAAGTTCAAATCCAGTCTTTCAAAGTAGAAAGGAAAAACAGCTTTCAGTATTTCGGCATTTCAGCATTTTCTGTAAACACCACAGACTGTAGGTACAGGCATCTCAGAATAGCCAGCAGGAGTGTTCTGCAGTATGTAACCAAAACAAGTTCTCTTAGAATCACATGCAAGAAGATCCTTCTGTTCTTATACAAAGTACATCATTAACAAGCAGTTTAGCAGTTTGACCAGACTCTAATATCCATTCTAATTGTACACAGCACAGTAGCTAGTAACCCTTTGCTCTGTGTGTCAGCTGTTCTTTCCTCTGTTCATAAAAAAAAAATGTGGGGAGGGCAAGGGGTGGTTCTTGCAGGTTTCTCTGAGTCTTTGTTATTGCTCCTCCTTCATACAAACAGTTCTGATAATCTCCAAGTCCTCTTGATTCTGCAGTATTATACAATCTCTTTTTTAAAATAAATGGAACGCTACAAAGCTTCCAGCAGTATTTCATTTCGCACGGGCAATCACTGGATCTAAAAGACTTTTTTTCCCCATATTTTTGATGATTTATAGTCTCTCCTAAGCTACTGGTGTAGTTTCCATAGTAAATGGTCTTTGATTTAGCTCATGGTTATCAATGAAAAACCACCTGAAACACAGCAATGTTTCATACATTGTTTATCAGCCATTTGCCAGCGACACAAGACCCGCAGGTGAAAGGAAAGAGGAATTTAAATACATTATTTTTCATGCCTGTGCTTTCAAGCTGTTTGCCTTGTAGAAAACTTTTATGTCCTAAAGCTGATAAATATGCCTGACATTGTTAAATACAGAGTGACTTCAGACATTTTCTTTCAGGTTTGCAGTAGATGTGACCTCACCAGGTAGTAGCTATCAAGCCGCTGTTTCCTCAGATCCTTGCTTTTCACTGTATTTCTCTGCAGGTTCGTGGGTCTGCTCTCATCACAAGTTACTTTAAAGTTGCCCACTCTGTTTTCTGCACATCCTCAATTTACTGCAAATATATCTAAGCACCACGGAGGTGTGAATGCAAAGGAAATATGAGCCCAAATATTTCACCTTTTCTTTTCGCAGCCGGACCCTGCGGGCAGAGACATCTCCATCCGGCCAATCTTGGAGCACTGCGAAAACACCCACATGACCATTTGGCTTGGGATCGTCTACGCTTATAAAGGGCTGCTGATGGTAAGCACAGCTTCTTCTGCACAGCACTGACTTCAAGCTGCTGTTTACTGATAGGCATGAACTGAATTATATTTGCTTTCCCGATGGCTGGGAGTGAGTTAAAATTGCCTCGAGTACAACTTTTATGATCAGATCTGTTTCAAAGTTCATTAGACAATAATATGTGGATATATGCAGTCATAAAATAAATAAGACATTAGTAGCACTTAAGCTGAATATTAGAGATATACCACAAACTAAGAAATTCAGTAGTGAAAAGATGGGTCTATAAATGAGAGAGCTTTGTAAATAAAGAAGTCAAATCCTCTGAATTCTTATAGATTCTCCAAAAACATAGATTTAGATTGTTCGAGATGTTTGCCTCTTAGTCGCAAATGTCCTTGAGAAATAGTCACAAGATGCAAGATTAATTTGGGGCCTGAATCAAAATAACCCTTTTGTCACTGAGTCCCATCTCCATAAAAAGATTTAGTTACTTAAACAGACCTCAGGAACCAGGGACCCTGAGGCTTGATAGTTTAAATAAAAAAGAAACTGTGACTATTAGTGATTAAAAGCTCCTGAGCCTGAAGGTTTTGAAAACATCCGATTTTGACAGCACTGACCAGTGGAACACCTACCTCGAGTTGAGCCCCATCTGGATCCTAAGCCTGATAGACATTAGTCTACAGTGCCTGAAGGGGTCAATCTGTTCTGTGCATTTGTAGCATGCTGGTTCATTAGGACACCGGGAAAGATGGGGTCAGCTGCTTCCACTTGGCGTGGTTGGTGCTGCTGCCCAGAGGGGGCTGCTGGTGCCTGGAGTCCTCTTCTTCCCTCTCCCCTGTGAATGACTGCTCTGATGAGTCCTGCTGCTTTTCATGCTGCTTTCTTCAGGCTGAAGAGTCTTTAAATACCCAATACAAGGTTCAACAGGGAGAGATGAGAGGTTTTGTTTCTTTAAATTCTAGACAGTTGCTTTGTGGTCAGACCACTCTGCTGGGGTGAGCCTTCAAGCAAGTAGGCACTAGCATCAAGTGTCTCTAGGTCTCACGTGAGAGCTCAGATCCTCGAGCTGCCAGCCAAAAGGAAACCTTCTCAAAGGCAAGGCAAGGCAAGGCAAGGGCAACTTTAGATGTAGATGACTCTTTTTCAGAGAGAGAATGTCCAAGCAGGCTGTGAAATCAAGAGCTAGGACATACTTGCTTCCTCCAAAGGGATCAGGAGAGATTCCACACTTCAACATATCTGACTGGTCAGCTCTGGGTGGCTCTGGATGCACATCAACCTTGGCATGTAGCACAGCATTGAGGGATTTGTGTCCTGAAGGGTGCCACAAGGTGGGAGCCATGACACTGACCAGCACTGGGGCCACAGTAAGATCCAAACAAATGGTGGGGTTTCTTTGGTTTTTTTAAATAACTTCATCAGTGATTTCAGTAAAAATATTTCAAATACAGATTCTCAAGCAACTTTCTTTGAAGTTTCAAGTTTGAGTGGTGTTAGACAGTAGTCAAACTGCTTTGGTTCTCAGTAGTCCTTTGCCGTAGATTGGTTTGTGTGTGTATTGGACTATGTTGTATGTTGGACTATGTTCTACAAGATATGTGACTCTAAGTCTGCAAGTGTCATTTGCAAACTTATTTTGCAAATGCCATTACATTATTAGACAATAACATGTGCACATATGTGGATATATGCACACGTAAAATACCCAATTCACTATTGAATTTCTTGGTTTGTGGCATATCTATAATATTCAGCTTAATGGTACTAATGTCTTATTTATTTTATGTATGCCATTACTCACTAATTTCAGACACACAGCTTTTCATAACCACCAGTGAAATACACACTTTTTATTACTCCAGTGCCCTCTTAACACACAAATCGCTACATATTAAAAAGGAAGATATTCATCTGAATCATTTAAATAATTGCTATGATGAGTGAATGAGTGATATGAGGACAACAGAATTGATGCATTTTATCTCATCACCAAAGACATTCTGTACACCACACATACTTTGCCTTCAGAACAAAAAACAGAACCTCTCGTGTTACTGTATCATTTTATAAAGGTTTAGCTAATACAAAATTCTGTGATTTGTGATAATAAAACACATATCTAATTTAACATGCTATATACTAAAGAGCTAGTATTGCTAATTACAGTACAATGCAATATTTAAGGTGAAATGGCTCTTCTCAGGCCAAAATTAGTTACTGTGGCCTCTTGCCTCAAAATGGGAATACAAAAAATGAGGTTAACCTAAAAAAGTTCTTTTCTTTTTTGTTTCAAAGTAAAAGCAATACTGCCCATTCTGATGTCTTAAATGCACTGATGCAGTGAATAAATCACTCAGGGTAGGGCAGAGCACAGAAGGGAAGGCAAGGTATGGCAAAATAAGGGAAGTCATTACTTGACGGGATACACTGGTTCCCTCTACATTAAAGTAAGCAAACTTTAAAAGTCAGATTCACAATTCTTCAATTGCCTCTGAAGGGATGTGAGGAAATGCTTACTTACTGCATGAAGGCTTCTCAGTGATTAGATTCAGATTCCTCAGGACAGGTGACTAGACAGGTAACTAGACTAGACAGGTGACTAGGAAAATGGCGATCCTAAATTTTGCCTTTACCATTTTATTAATATTCTTAATGACCAATGTATTAGTCTTCTCCCGTTGCTCCATACACAGAGGATTCAATGTCTTCTCCCATCTCAAGTTCAGCTCCTAAAGGGCTGCAGACAAATTCGAGGTCTGTCTATGTGTACATGTTGACCATCACAGAATTACAGAATCAATTAGGCTGAAAAAGTCTTCTGAGATGGACTCCAACCTGTGCCTGAACAGCACTATGTCAACAGCATCAGTTGCACCTCAACCAGTCAGATGCAGTATTTTGATTTTTGATGAGGCAGACACAGTTGAAAAGCACCTTTATTCCATATATTCCAAAGGATGACAGAAAACACACCATCTTAAACTTGCTGGTGGTGCACTATTAGGGAGTGCACTAGCATCTTTCTGAGGGGTATGAATTATTTTTGTCCTCTGAGCCAGAACAATACCAGACTGGACTCCTAGAATGCTTTGCTTATTAATCACACACACATTTGTCTTGTCTACTGTTTGATTCCTCTCCTCCTGATAATGCTTTAAGTTAACATTAGACTCAAGGTGTACATATGTTTGAAGTTTCATTGTGACATGTTATTATAGGTACCTGTTATTCAGCTATTGAGAAACAGGCTTTTGAGGCAAAACTATATTTTGAGCTTGACTGTTGCTCTCTGTATGAAATTCTAGTTTTGCCCTGTGTTAATTGAAGAGGTTTTAAGCCATATCCAATAATACTGACCAGTTCTCATACACCGTTTTTAACACATCGTCCTTAGCTAAGAATGCCAAGAATGAAAATATCAGTATTTCATGACTGAGATAGGAAAAAAATAATGCATGTGCACCATGGGACTTGATAAAAGTATCTAAGAATAAGAAATTTATTTTCTTCTACTGATTCATATTCCAGCATTCCACTATAGTTGATATACTGCACAACACAATTCTGTAATTGATTTATGAAGCCAAAGAAAACATTAATTCAACTAAAATATATCCTTGGGATAGTGTTCAATCTTAAGTCTGAAAGAATCTTCTGCTTCCTAAGACTCTCTAATTGCTAAGCTGAATTTGTCGTACTTCCAAACCTTGAACTTTGTTGGGTCGTGCATATATGTTATCCCTCTTTCTCTAAAATGACCTGATGTCTTTATTTCTAGGCAAATTTCCTTGCATTTGGCTAAAGTTCTGTGATTTTTCTAAAAATCTTGCTGTGAGTTTTCTACCATTCTTCCCCTCTGCTTCCTCTGCATCATTTTCAGCCATGTTATTATAGTCTCCTCCAAGTCAATGTACATATATGGGACAGCTTAAGTTAGAATTTGTTTAAAAAACTATCCTTTTTTTTTCAGTAACTTCTCATTAATACTTACGTGTTGAGATCTGTCACGTGGATTTCAATCAGTGCAAATTTGTTGTATTGATTTCATAGCACTCAGTATTTAAATAATGATACCCTGCAGTATTAAGACAAACACTACCGAGAAATCTGTGTAACCTGCATGAATGTAATTACCTTTATTCGGTCTTGCAAAATAATAGCATGTTGAATTATATTGCTATCCCCCTTTTTTTTTTTTTCTCCCACTTATTGGCTGAGTTCATGTGTCAGCCATTTCATTAATTTGCTTAGGATAGAAATTACGGTAATAGCTCTGTAATCACTGGGGGTGTTCCACTTTCTCTTTTCCCATATGGCCTCTTTGTATCTTAAGTGGAGCTTTGCCAGAATTCCAATAAATATCAACAATTAAGCCCAGCAGTCCAGACAACTTCTAAATCAACTCTTAAAACTCCTGCATGTAAGTGACAGGATCTCTGTGATTACAACAGCTTGTCTTGACAGAGTTTTCAAGAGCTCTCTTACTTCTGGAATAAGCTGCGCTCCACTGTTTTGGCAAGATGTGAATGGACTGTTCCATCTCTATGTAAATATAGGACAAAATCCCTTGTTAAGCATATTTTATCGTGCATCATTGCTATTGAATTTGTCATCTTCCAAGGAATGAATCATTATTACGATTCATTTTTCTCAACTCACATTTTTATGAAACCTTATGAATTCTGTTAATGCTGCTAGCCATTCATTTACTACTACACATTTAACTTACCTTTCCACTATCTCTATTTTAGATCTTTAATTCAAAATCATTATTATGAATTTCCTCTTTTTAACTTTTTTTACATTCTGTCTAGTCTTTGGCCAATTTTACTGCCTGTTTATTTTACATTCTACAACAACCAAAACCATTTTTGAGGTAAGAATAGCTTTTTCACACATGTGCAGCTTAGGATAGATCATTTATAGCACACACCCAAACATCTTTCAGTTGCTGCTTGTAAATATTCTTGTTGCTTCCCCTTCTCCCTTCTCCAATGACTTCCTTTGCTTTGTTGGCTAATACATAAACATTACTTTTGCATTTTTTTCATGCACTTGGAAGTAGATTTTCAAAAAAGGAGTTAGGTACCATGGTTTAGAGCTTGGCTTCTAGCCAGTGCCCAGCAGCCCAGTCTTCAGTCAGCACTTGGTGCTCTTGCCTCTGCAGGCAGGAGGGGAAGCAGATGCTGGTGGAACAATCAGTCACCAGTTAGCAAACATCCAGCAGAAAACTTGGTCACTGGCAGCATTTAGGTACCTACAGATGGTACTGAGGGATGGTCTGGCTGTCCTTGCTGGATGTAGGATGCAGCTTCTCACTGCTGCTTCAGGTACTTAAGCCCCCTGTGTGTGTCGAGCCCAGGAGCTGTGTATGAACAGTACAGCTGTGGTGTGCAACACCTGCTACTCCTTTTATTATTTTACAATTATTTTATATTTACTCAATGAAGGCTGGATGTAAAGAATTTTTTTGGTTTTTTTTTTTTGTCACTGAGGAAAGGGAAGCAGCAGAGCAGCTCACTCAGAGAGTCTGATCAGCTTTTGTCCTTGAAAGGTTCCAAAACCAGTCTGGATAACACTATGAACAGCCTGGACTGAGCTCACATCTGAGCCTGCTTTTAGAGCAGGAGGTTGCACTAGAAGATTTCCTCAAGTCCCTCCCAATTATCTTATGAGACTATATCAACCATATTATTAATTAATTCATTTATCAAATTAATAAATTTGACGTGTAGAAAAACTGAATAGTTTTCAGATTATGTTAAAATTCCCAATTGTTTTCTGATAATACCTTTGATTTTTAACACGTATATTTGCATTCTTTCCTCATTCCCTTCATGGTCAAAAAGAATATGCAGAAGAAGGAGCTGCCTCCCTGTCAATTAACTTGCATGATTCCAACTCATATATATGGTTGGTTTAGCACCAACCTATCTGTCCCATCTTACAGTGATTAGAGAGGAAGGTAGTTAAGCTTTGTGGTGGGGGAAAGTAGTTTATAGTGGTACCAGATATTTACTATATCTTTAATAAAACGTGGACAGTATTTTAGCATCCAAAACCACATTTCCATATGGTTTTGTTGGATAAATTTTTCCCTAATATGACCATAAGGAAACTTCAAATACATTTTTGAAATGTTGCAAATAGTGCAGTATTCCCTTACATGTCTCTTGGCATCAATTTTTGCACAGCAGAAATAGATTTAAACTGTAGCACACACTGGCTTTTAGCAGAGGTGCTTCACCTCTTTGCAGAGCTGTGACTGTGGTAATCTTATGCAAAAGACAGTATAAAGCTATTCCAAATGGATATTTGCTAATAACCAGTTGTGTATTTGTTTCAACCTAGTTACTAGAATGTGTTTCATGACTAAGCAGAATTTTCATGGAAAAAAAGTCAAATACAGTCTGAATGGAAAGAGGGGAAAATATTTTATTGACCTGTTGATTTGGGAGGCTGGAGCATGAAGTGAGATCTGGATGCCTGTCAGTGTTTGTAGCTTTGTGCAGCTGCCTTTCTGTTTTGCACTGGGTGTAAAAGATTTTGCCAAGACCTTTAAGAAGAAAGTCCTTCAGCTGAGTAGCTGAATACCATATCTTGAAATTAAAAACAATATTTAGCTCTTGTCCTAATGCTCAATAGAAATATTAAGCTTCCCCTTAGTAACATCTATCCAGAGCAGCTCTGTGAAAATGAACTAAATACACAGCTGACTCACATCAGATCAGGGGAGCGAGCAGTGGCTTAACATCAGATTGTACTGACTATGAAGGTAAGAGAGGGAATAGTTTGTCTTTCAGCTTTCTAACCTTACATATTGTACCACTAATTAAAAAAAAAAAAAAAGAAAAAAAGTCACTTTTCTATGCATCTTCCTGAAAGCTGCTCAGTACTTTTTACTGCACAATTCTCCAGTGAAAACATGAAAATCAAAAATCCTTTTTTTTTTTTTTTTAAGTTCTGAAAAATCTCATTGAAAAATATCTGCAGCCATTTCACTGAAATAAAAATGTGCCTATGTCTGTGATGTTCTGGATTTAATGAATGAACTCGAGTAGAGAACACACAAATCAAGCTTCACACTTACTTCAGGTTGAAAGGTCTTTACAGGGCAGAGTCCAGAACTGCCTTGGTTTAAGGGGGCCAGGAGGGGAAATGTCACAGTAATCTAACTAGAAAAAAACAAAACCAAAACAAACAAAAATCTCCAGATGTTAAATCTTTGAAGAAAAGGCTTGCTTTTGTTCTTTTTTATGGCAGAACAGGGCTACAATCCACAAGTGAGCAGGGTCAGTGCTACTGCAATACAGCAATCAGCTGCAAAGCTGCACCCTGGTCCAATATTTAATCTTTCCAAAACCATATTCCCTAGTTATTGGCAAGCATGGCTTCTGACAAGATTGGAGGTTTTTCCTCTGGTATTTCTCTGCTCTTGTCAGATACCTTCAGTATAATTTTATAATTTTCTTTATCTTTCTTTGCTAATACTGTTCCTAACCTAAGGTGACACGACTTTGAAATGAAACATATCAAAAATGGTTTAAGGGCAGTACACGGGCAATGGAGGTGAATAAATAATTTCCTTCCTGTCATGTGAAAGTCTGTGCAATCCAATAGCAAATTAGGCACTTGGTTGTGTCAATACATGTTGTGGATCTAAGCAATTGTTACTGTGTTTAGCAGTAGCTTTCATGAACAAGATGTAAAATTAACTAGCTGGTAGAGTTTCTAAAAACAGTGTTAAATGTTTCCCAATACTTCAGCTACAAACAGCTATCAAAATTTGCTCAGTAAAAGATTCTTTAAAATTAAAGTTTGCCTGTAAAACTCTGTAAACACAAGTATTACATTCTCCATACACCTGTTATGGCTCTAACATTTTAATACAGATTTCTCTGAGTGACCCCTATTCTATCTTTAATCACAGTGACACAGTCCTGTTGTCTTCAGATACTGTTCTCCCCAAGTTTATACAGTGGTTTTCTCACAGCCTTTTTAGGTGCACTGACAACACAGCCTAAACCTACCATACCAACATCTGCAAAGGTAATACTCTAAATCAGTGTCAAATGGAAGCTGCCTACCCTCAAAAGATGAAACAAACCAATCCTGCCTGTACAGCTGCCCATATCTTCTGAGAAAATCCAAACCGATATTTTATGGCACTTTCTACATCAAGAAGATGTGTATATTTATTAGACCACCAAAACTGAAGAAGGCTTTAAGTTCATGACTAAGAGTGTAGGAAGCCTTCCTAGATGCATTCTCAGTGTCATTGGTTGAGATCCAAAAAGGACTAAAATTAGTCCATTAGACTTGATAGTAGGCTGATGTGTCCTTAAATTTTAGACAACTGCTTCCTATAGGAGAATGTGTAGCCCTGAGTTATTCAAACTCCTTCGGAGATGCGTGGGGTCCCTCAGAAGCCTCGGGATGGGAATTGTAACTGCCAGCAAGGAGCTGCCTAAGTGAGCTGGTGTAAAACAGAGGGGACAGACGTGTCCTACACCTTTCCGAATCCAGCACATCAGCACTGCTAAGAGCTGCCTGCCTCCATCCCAATGTGTATTCATGCACGCCTTCTCTAAAGACTGTTTAATCAAAATTCTCAGCAGAGATCAGAGCTAACATCCCATGCAAGTGCCCAATTAATTAAGACAGTCACTTTCTCATTACATAAAATCGGACAGCTCTGAAAGAAGTTCGAGAGCTCCTTCTGAAGCCAGACTATGCTCTGGGGTTAGGGAGCACATCTCAGGCAAAATTCAGGATTGTGCTGTGTTCTCCTAACATGAAGCTACACAATGGTCATCACCAGCATCATTGTCTTGGACTAAGATGGCTGCTGCTGTATTCTGTGTGGGGCCCAAGCCAGTAGACAGTCTGAGAAGCCTTTACCAGCTTGAGCCCTGGAGGAGGAGAGACAGCTGCATTGAAAATCCCAGCAGGCAGTCTTAAATATCAAATAGTCCTTAAATTCCACAGCAGTCTCCAGAATTAGGCGCCCCCAAGCAGAATTTGAAATGTAATTTTCTTATCTGGGGAAGATGAATGTTTAAAGTTTAGGTACCAGGAGTAAAGACGAGCTGAACTAGGTACTATGAGTCTGTGTTTTTAACTGTAGCTCTCAAGTTTCATATTCAAAAGTTGTCAAGGAATCACAGAAATCTGGACCTTTCACTAGCAATATCTGCATCCCATTCCTCAACCAAGCCATTTTACAGGATTTTACCAAGGGATTTACAGAATTTTTACAGTCATGAAACTGAATCTCTCATGTGTGCATATCGTCTGAGCCTCAGGAAGGGGGAAAATAAGAAGGGCAGATGGAGGGAAAGCAAAGCATCGTGTTCCCTCAGGAAGGCTTTATCTCAGAGGAGAAACCTTACCAGCCCCACAGAGCCCTGCAGGCATCTGTACCAGGCAAGCAAGGAGCACCTCTGCAATCAGCACTGCGCTGGCAGCAGGATGCAGAAAACTCTCAGCTTTCATCCATGTTCGAGTCTCAAAGATGAGCTGTGACTTCTAGAAAAGGAGATCTCTCTTCCTGAGGCAAGAATTTTACCCAAAATGCTAATAAAAATTAAAAACAATGCTCTCAGATTTGTAGTGCTTCATTCTGAGGAAACCCACTTGCTGCAAGAGCCTCTCCCTTTCTTTAGTTATCGTATAAATAAATACATATCTTCCTTTCATCTGAAAGATATTGAACCATTTTCCATGCTGTTCTCAATTATAAATGAGAATGGGCCAAACCGTAACCCCCACAACACTCTTCAAGCGATCTTTTTTCCATTATAATTGATATTTTAGATCATTTTATAACTGCCTCAGCTATAAATTCATCCCCATTATTTGTAATAAGTGCTGGCCTCATGTAAGTGTGTTGGCTGTGTTCCCAGAATAATGCTTTTGGAATGGAATCTGCTCATACTGGGGGAAGTGGAGGAGAGTGAGGGACGACCTACAACCCTAAAGATTTCATTAATAATTAACCATAGTAGGAGAAGATAGAAATCTTCTCCATAGTTAATCAGGGTCTCATCCCTTTAAAAATGTGACGCAGAAATACAGACCAGGATTCCTTCTACCCCTCAAAACGGCTCGGCCCAGACCAGCCTCTTTGTCAGTTCATGGGCTGGCAAAATGTAAATTTCCAGCAGAACTGAGGTGTGCAGTCCCAAGAGTGCAGGGAGCAGAGAACAGGCAACCCCTGAGATGGTGGGGTGTCTGGGAGGAATAGGTTTGTGCCCTGAAAAAAGGTACCACCATTGCACATCCCTTCAACACACCCAGGCGAATACAGTGACAATTTGCTTCTGCAGAGCCTGTAATGGAGTCTGTACATTCCTGCTCTGCCTGTGCACAGCGCCAGACTCAGCAGCAAAGGAGTGCTGCCTGCATCCTTCCCTACTGGAGGTATTGCCTTGTTTACCAGAGGGGGTCTGAAAATGTATCACAGGATGAGCTGTTGCTCTGGCACAAAGCTTGATAAGGGGCTCACTCACCCCGGCAGCCCTTCCTGAACGGCTGAGACCCCTTGCTGACCCAGGTAGCTGTCTACAGACCCCTCAAGAGCATCCCCTTGCCATGCTCTGCCTGCAGCAGCCACTTCCGTTCTCCCTGCAAATTTTAGGCTGCTGGGAAGGCGGGGAGAAGAGGCAATGGGCCGGAGTGAGGTGTGGGCTCTAGTCCTGCTAAGGGGGATGGGTTAAACTGAAGAGGTAGGACTGCAACAAGGAGACAATGGAGTGCCCTGGACAGGACCATCTCCTGAAGCAGTGTGTAGAGAGATAAGGTGGGAATGTTGCTGAGGAAGACTTGGGTAAGGACTGCCAGGACAACTACTGCTGCTGTTGCTGGGAAGGGCCGCCTGTGTCAGTGTATCTTGGTACGGATTGCAGCAGTGATGGCAGCAGTGGAAAGTGGGTGAGCAAGTGATTCTACATCCCTTGCCTGGACTGGGTGGCCCCTGCAGCCTGCCACACTCCATGGGCTGATAGCAGATGCCTAATCTGCCAAAGCCTCCCAGCCAGCTCTGCTCATGAACATGTGGCAGGGTGACATATGTGCTGTAGGCAAGAGAATGAAATAAGCCAGCAGACAAGCTCAGGGAGGGCAGGGCTGGCAGTTCAGCAGCGAGTCCTGGTTGGAAGTGCCTGGGTGAGTAGGTAGGTGGCTGCAGCCTGCAAGTGCCTGTGGGAGTGCAAAATAGCTGAGTCACGAGTAGTTGGCTTCACTGCCATTGTTATTTGAGATAAAAACTAAGCAAATAATCAAGGAAATTTGCAGTTACTGGTGTTACTACAGTTGAAACCCAAGTTTGTAGAGCAAACATCACTCTGCCACTTCCCTACTCGCTTTTGTTTGTCTGACAGCCAAACACTGTTCTTCTAGTCCAGGTTATTTGCCATAGAAAAAAAAACCCTAGAAAAATAGAAGGTAAATTATACCAGACAACTGCAATTAATCCCCCAAATGGCATCACTATTGACCTACAATTTCCTGGATTGCACATAAATTGAAGTTGTATAAAAGAGAATATTATCTCCATGACATGGCAGTGGACAAATGTGATGGTCTGGGAGGAAGGCTGCTAAGGTCAATGGGAATGCACCTTTGCTCTTTCTCCTTGTCCGTCCCTGCGTTGTGATCAGAAGAAAAGCTAGAAAACATAGAAACCATGCCCTGGACCTTAGTGATAGTTCTCTCTGTCCTTCCCTTTCATCCAATACCATCTGCTGTCTGTCACGCTTCCCAAGGCACCATACACTCATACGGGGCTTTGCCTAGACTGTAGGCTGGGTTGCCTATTTACATCATCTCCAGTTCGTTTAGGGTTTTGCTGCATTGCCAGGACTTCCCTGAGGAATGCAAGAGGAAGAAAATAATTGTTTGCAGCAGTTCATGTTGCAGAAAAATCTAATTAAATTTCAAGGGATGGAGATGGCTTCCTTCCACTAAAGGCTTTCCCCTGCTGAATTGCAAAAGCATATTGCAAGTAACCAAGGGGCTAAAACTTAAAAATACACCAAAGGAAAAAAGCAAACAAAAAATTGCCACGAGAATGTTTTATGCCAGAAATCATTAGACAACTGCAATTGAAAGGCCATTACCAACTCCCACTATAATAAAAGACATTATAATTGTAATCTGAACAACTCGGGTGACACTTTCTACATTGTATATTTATCTCTCATGGGACACATCTTGGCACTGCTGCTTATTAATGTAGGTGATAATCATGTAATGAATGGCTGGATTGATAAGAGTATATTGAGAACAGCTGCTAAAAATAGCTAAAAGAACAATGCACATTATATCTTTACTGGAATCCTTGAAAATAAATGGAAGGACTGTCTTTAAAAATTATTAAAAATATAAAATAGAGATAACCATAACATTCGGAGAAATTTGTTCCAATCAGGACTAATTTTAAGTTTCACATTTTTCTTGTTAGAGTGGTAATCTGTCCTAGTGAGCAAAACAAATCACACAGGTAATTAGATATGAGCAAAAGGTAGGTGTATATCTCTGAATTGTAATATCGCCTATATATGTCAAGCTGGAAAACATACCTGTTTTAAATTAGTGCTTTTTCTGGATGACAGCCAATTCCTCTTATAATTATCATCTTTTCTCCTTCTTTTACCATTTCAGTTATTTGGGTGTTTCCTCGCCTGGGAGACACGAAATGTCAGCATTCCTGCTTTGAATGACAGCAAGTACATCGGAATGAGTGTGTACAACGTGGGGATAATGTGCATTATTGGTGCTGCTGTTTCATTCCTTACTCGGGACCAACCCAATGTGCAGTTCTGCATCGTTGCTTTAGTCATAATATTCTGCAGCACCATTACTCTCTGCCTTGTGTTTGTACCTAAGGTAGGTGAATTTGTTTTGCATGAATCTGGATATTTTTCCTGCTGTTTTGTAATCATGATGTAATATGTAGGTCCTTATCACCTTTTCAAGTGCAGGGGATGTGTATGAATTCTTAACCAAGCCCATCTATAAACTCTTGTCCCCGGACCCTGAAGGAAAAACAAAGCTTCATGACATTTTGGAGAAAGTGCGAATATATGAGCTTCTAATGTCTATATTTGTATTGAAGTTGCGACTGGGGAAACAAAAGTTGTTTTCTGTAGTTTCAGTGGAATAGTCTCTATTTCCAGCTTTTGGGAATTTTTTGGAAAGAGTGGGACTGCAAGTGGAGATTCAAGGGGAACGGGTCCTGTTGTCTACTCTGCCACGTTTCGTCTTTTCTCTCTTCTGTTTGGTGACCAGTTACAGGTACCAAAGGAATGGCACAAAGCTGTCTCTGGGGAGTTTAGGTTGGATATTAGGAAAAGGTTCTTCACCCAGAGGGTGCTTGAGCACTGGAAAGGGATACCCAGGGAAGTGGTCACAGCACCAAGCCTGACAGAGTTCAAGGAGCATTTGGACAATGCTCTTAGGCACTCGGTGTGACTCTTGGGGTGCTCCTGTGCAGGGCCAGGAGCTGGACTTCAGTGATCCCAATGGGTCCCTCCCCAGGATATTCTAAGATTCTTACATACCCTAAGCAAGATAATCAAGATCTCTGTTTCTATACCTACAAAATAGTAAGATCTTTTTAGTTCACTAGCATGAGATCAATTGTGTTGAAATCTCTAAGTATTCATTTAGGGTGGTACAATGGGCTTTGTCAGCACCTCAGAGAAAAACTGAATGTATGCTGCAAATGCTGGCCCTGAAGTTATATTTATTAATGGGTATGTTAAAGGACTGAGTGAGGCACAGGCTGGGAGGCACGTGCTTTCATTTCCTTTTGCTCTTTTGGGCTCTGAGGACAGGTTCATTGTGCCTTGTTGGAAGAATCGAGAAGACACTTACGGAGGGCTGGAACTTGATCAGTTCCCTTGCAGAGTTAGACTTTAGACATGAATATGACAGATCTTGAACGAAGGGAAAACTGGTTTTTACATAAGCTTACTTTAGCAAAGCCTCAAGTACTAGGGAGTGCATTTGATGTTTTGAAGTAAAACGTTCAATTGTATTCATTTTAAGTGGCTTAACATAGCTTATTACTCCAAATTAGATGCACATGCAGTTGGATGTCTGAAGCAGTTGCAAGGCAAAATGTAGGTCTTTTTGCCTCTAAAATCTGTTTTTAGATTTTTCAAGTGAGTATTTTTAAGAAGTCTGTGGCTCTCTATTGGACCATATTCAATCAATGTATTGAGCAAATTTTAGTCAGTAGATTCTGGCACTAAGGGGCATCTCGTCTACTGGGGGGCCAAGAACTATGTGTGCAAAAGAAACACGCTAATGAACTTATCTCAAAGTGCAACCACTGAAAGAAATTAGAGGTACAGAGTAGCAATAGAAGCTGATTTGTGATCTGCAAGAAAAAGCAAAGTAATTTGTTCTCCAGGACTGACTAAACAGGATGTTTTTGCAAGTTCTGCCATTCACTTCTCAAATATTAAAAAGCCATACAGACATGTATAGTCATATTTTTGTTCTGGATCTTAGGGAAGAATCACAGCTTTGTTCTAAATTGAGGGAACATTCACAAACACGGCAATAGAGTGTACTTTGAAACACTGCAAGATTTAAGCGGGTAAGCTATATGAAAATGCATATTAAAACTCTGGTGCCAAAAATACCTCCACAGAATGTCAGAACTCTCTTCAAAGAGAATTATTAATGCTGTCCATGCTCTTTGCCCCTTTGCTTTCATGCTCCCTTTGCCCATCCTTCTCTTCTCTTGTCACAGGCTCTGAAATGACTTTCCTGATTCCTTTTTTAACCCCTTCCTCTGATCTTCTTTTAAACCCCAATTACCCTACCCTCATTTTTCCTCTCAGTTCTTTTTTGCTCAAAATACAAACATGAACCATGGCCTCCTAGCATGAAGTACTTAAATTCTTTTCACGTCGTGTCAGGTTTCCAAATGCTTAGCTATTTAGCAATAAAATTCATCCTTGGATAAGGTACGAAAAAAATGTTGAAGCAGGGGCTGGAATGCAGCACTTCCAATGCCCATGTGAGTGCTTTCACAGCTGGAGAGTTCTTCTAGCACTCGTATATATTGTCCTACATGTCCTCTCGCCGTGCTGTGCCGCAGTCACAGCAGGACAGCTGGCAAGCACTCTCCCCTCAGCCTGCTCCAGCACAGGTTGCACAATACCTTGTCTGGACCCCACAGGAGAAGATATCCAGCACTAACTAGTTTGTACATCTAGGTAAGATGTTAGTGTGAGACAGGCACAAAATCTCTCCCCTTAATCGAGTATGTCGTAAATTAGTACAATCTCGGTGACACAGGAAGACTGTTGGTCAATACTAAAGCCTGTTGCTCATGAAGCACAGGGAACAATGAAGACCTGGAAGACTGCACTTTCTCATTTATTAAACTGACCAGACAGATGCAAGCAGTAATGTGGTTCTGAGCCAGGTGAGTGCCACTACTTCTCTGCTATACCGAGTAAAGTGCATTCCTTTTAACTAATCTTCAGCAGTCTCCTGGGCCAACAGTGCTGAAATTCAATTTTACCCCACAGCCCTTTTATGAATCTGAATAGGCAACTACTCAACAATGTAGACACACTAGGGAATGAAACATGACATTTTCCCCTTCCTTCTTGTCAGCTCTACTAATCTTATTTACTTATAACATGGCAATTACTATACTTTTCCAGTTAAATGTCCATTTCATCCACTGCCATTTTGTTCAGTACCAAGTGCCTTAGAAAAATACGTGAGGAAAATCCCATAGCAGAGTAAGAGAGATCAGGGAAAAAAAATGTTCATTATCCTCTCCACTTAAACGTACAAATGTTGATAGCATTCTACTGCGTCATTATACTGCATTAACTGCAGACATTCTTGTTATCCAATCAAAAACTTTCCAAATATTGTTAAAACTATTATAGATTGCTGCATTCAAGGATATCTTGTAGAAGGTATCTGCAGAATTCAAACATGTATGATGCATAATTTTCCTGTTAGAAATTACCTGCTATGTCTAATTATCTTTTTAAGGACCAAGATGTCTATAGTACTTTTCAGCATATTCTTCACATCTTTAAAAGAAGAAATCCTAATATGAGTTCTCTCTTTATGAAGTAATTGTTGCAAGCTTATCCGTGTTTATGAAGCTTCCATGTCCTTTCATTTTTTCTGCTCCATCCAATTTTGAGATAGAACACTGGGCTCCCTTGTAGCCACCCAACAGTTGCATACCATTTCTGGCTGCAATGGCATTAACACATTAATTCTGATCCAGTTTCCTGCAGAGCAGCAAGGCAAAATCAGTTCTAGGGATTAAAACATTCATCTTCTGTGTTGGTAGCATTTTATGCCTATTTGCAATTGGCTCTGTGGATAGTCAACGTTGACCCTTTGTGAAAATCGAAACTGCACAGATGTAAGACAGCGAGATATAAGTTCCACTGACTTTATGGTCAGAAAAAGAAGATTAAAAAGCTCATCTAACCTCATTCTTCGTACAGCATGAGCCAACAATGTTGCCCACAGACTTTTCAATCTAATCCACACCGTGTGAATGAATTCCTTACAGCATGTCCCTGTTGCAAAACACCCAATCTTTAGCTATAAACTCCCAGGTGAAGATGATTCAATGGCAAAACTTCTATCTTATATTCAGTTTGAACTTAGACCACATCAAATTGCAGAACTTTCATCTTGTAACACTTCTGCCTGCTGCTTTCAGAAGCTTTGTAATTACCATTCTTCACCTTTAACTTCATTTTCATGTAGTTTTTTGTCTGGGACATAGACACACCAGTCATTATAACCAGCCTAATTTGAAACAAAGAATTGTGAGAGTGAAGACACTTCCTTCCAGGAAGGCTCAGCTACAGCAAGATACTCAGGGCCTTAAGCAGTTGGCTCTTGGTTATCTCCAGGTGAATACTTCCCAACTCCTCTGAGTATCTCTACCAGCATTTGACCACATTCACAATAGGAAAAGTTTTTTCTGATGTTTAAGTGAAAATTCTGTTTTTTCAGCTTGTGTCCCTCTCCCTTTCACTGCACATCATTGAGAAGAGTCTGTCTCCATCCTCCTTACTCTCTTCCAGCATATATTGAATACACATGAAAAATGTCATCACCCCCCAATGTCTTTCATCTCAAAGCTAAATAATCAGTCTCTACTTGTATCATAAGGGCTGTGATCTTCTTCAGCATCTTTGTGGCCCTTCTCTGGGCTTCCTTTACTATACCTATCTCTCTCTTGTTCTGGGGACTCCAAACTTGGACACAGCACCCCAGATGTGCTCTTGCCAGGCTGAGTAGAAAGGAAGGATCCCCTCCGTTGGCCCAGGGTACTGTTGGGTCATGTTCCACCACAATTCCCAATGCCATTACTGGAAAGCTGCTTTCCAGGCAAACACCCCTCATGTTGTTTGGGATTTATTTCTCCTCAAGGGTAGGACTTAGTATTTCCCTTTGCCTAGCTTCAGGAGATTCTTGATGGCCCAGACCCATTTCCTTCTAGACCGAGGAACAGCACTAGTGACTGGCTACCACAATCCTCTGAGCCCATCAGTTCAGCCCTATTTGAATCCACTTCAGTGGCCCCTTGCCCAATCACTATTTTATCAGTTTAACCATGAGGATGCTCTGGGAGACAGTGTTAAATCTTTGCTTAAGTCAAGAAAAATAACTCTCTACCCTCATCTACCAGCCCAGACATCTCACTGAAGGAAGCTATAAATCAGGTTGGTCAGGCGGGATTTTCTTTCATAAATCAACAATGACTGCTTCTGATCTAACGTTCGTGCGCTCCTGTTTGGAAGTGGTTCCCCAGAGGGTTTACTCTAGCACCCCCCATGGATTGAGGTGAAGGTGGCAAGGAGGAATTTCCCGAAATTCTTCTCTCACATCTCCTGAACACAGCTGTGACATTTCCTTTCTTCCAATCCTCAAAAACTGCTCCAAATCAACATCGCCTTCTAAAAGTAACTGAGAGTGGCCTCATGATGACATGGACCAGTTCCCTTAATCCTCAGGCATACAACTTGTCAGGTTGGCTGAACTTGACGAATTCAATTACTTTAGACGTCTGGAATTTCTGAAGGCAAGTTTTACCAGAAAAGACTAAGGTGAAGAAGGCACAGAGCACCTTAGCCTTCTCCATCTACCTCACCACCTGCAAGCATCATCCCAATCTGCAGCCTTGGTCTGTAAATACACGCCAGGGACCACATTCTTCAGAGTCTAAGCAGTCATATCTCTCTCAATCAGAAGCTGGGACCTTACTTCATGCCACTGGAGCTGCAGAATAGTGCCATGCTCTTTAAAATGAGAGGAATCAATTCCAAAATGCAGCTATACCACCAAATCTGGCTGGGCTGTGCATACAAAACGACTGCCCGTTCTCTCTTTTCAGACAACTCAACACCTTTGGATTTATGATTCCATGTCTATCCTCTCAGGGCAGGGAGCTGCTTCAGCTTTGTCTGTATACAAATATATATGTATGCTGCTTGGCAAGTAACATAAATTTTGTATTCTCTAGAGTAATCTGAGAATCTCTCTCCCCCTTGCCAAACAGCAGTAGCTTTCTCTCCTCATGTTGAGGTGATATTTTCACATTGTCACTGAGTGTTAAATTTTACTTATATTTGCTTAAATTAAATATGTTTAAGGTTAACCTTTTTTTTTTTAAGTGGCTTATTTAATTTGTTTGAACAGATTTGGTTTATTTTGGGTCGCTAAAACTAATTAAGTTTCTGTTATCTCCAGAGTGCAATCTCCCATGAGTTCTCTCTGTTAATACTCCTGCTTCATGTCTCTCTCTGCTTGAGTGTTACTTGTAACAGTAGGACAGGAGAAATTTCAGATGGAACTGTGCTTGGGTAGGGAAGGGTTTGGTGGGTTGTTTTTTTCTTGAAGAAAGAATATATTCTTTTAAAGTATAAACATATCAATGAAGGAGAAAAATGCATTTGATGGAATATTGAAATGTATTTTAATATATTTAAAATCCTGATAAATATATTTTGAATGAGTTGTTTTCCTAATTTTTTTGAATGCTTCCCTTCTCATAATCATTTTCATTCGACCTATTCTATAAAGTTTTTCAGAAATCATCTCAAGTAGTGCACATGGCAAGCAGAGCTCCTTTTCCAGAGTTTTATACTTGAAAGTCAAAAAGGAGCTCTTGGTTTGCCTTTCAGTATTTTGAGATACAAAATAAATAGCTGCAAAAATAAAACAGGATTTCTTAAGGCTTTTCAACCTTTCAGCTCATCACACTGCGAACAAATCCAGATGCAGCCACACAGAACAGACGGTTTCAGTTCACTCAAAATCAAAAGAAAGAAGATTCAAAAACATCAACATCAGTCACCAGCGTCAATCAGGCCAGCACATCTCGACTAGAAGGATTGCAGTCAGAGAACCACCGCTTGAGAATGAAAATTACAGAGGTATTGTTTACTGTATACACTGCCTAGGCACTTTATTTTTCATTATTTTTTTGTTGCAATTCTGCAATCTGATTAAATGCTGACTACTTTTTAGAGAAAAAAATTAACTTTCCCCATAGAAATAAGAGGAAAGAGACACTTTATGTGGATTGCTAACTAGTACAGCAAATACGTAGCAGATGTGATAAAATGAAAATGTGCCTTAGCAAAATGGAATTAAACTTGCCCAATTTATTTGTGACAGGCCAATTACCCTGTTGTTTCGCACGGACGTGCTGAGCTCCACAGCTCCAGAAGCGCAACCTTTACAAGGAAGCGTAACAGAGATCCGCAGCCCCAGGGGCACTTAAGGGCTGTCTTTGTTCCTGTTTGTGGTTGAGTTCTGAGGCTGCTGTTGCTGTTATTCCTCAGCGTCTCCGAGAGTTTGCTCCAAAACTTGCTAGACAGATTTTTACATCTTCCATGAAACAGAATTACATATTTTCTTAAGGTAGAAAAAGACGTTTTATGAACATGTGAGCTGACCCTTCTGGCACAAAGGTGGTGAAGTTTCTTCAGTACCTGCTGAGGGAAAGGCTGAGTACATGGAGTACATGAATTCCATTAGAGCTATAGCACCTACAGTTATACTTATCACCATCCTTGCTCAGTAGACCCGAAACGATGACAAACCAGTCTTGAAGACTGCCCAATTTTTGAGACAAGATAACCATAACTGATCATATCTTAAAGAAATTAACCTGTTCTTGCCCAGTCTGTATTCTTATACCTTGAAGAAAAAAGTATTTTATTACAACGGTTATTTCTTTGCCCAGATCTTAAGTAATGACAATTGCCTAGGTAACTAAAAAGTATTTACTCAGGCTGCCAGAGAGTCCAAAAGGAAAAGTTATCTCTGCCTTGTTAAAGAAATTTAGTTCGGCTTTGCCAGGTCCCTTTCATGTGAGAGCCTTGAAATTTTTAATGAAGGCCTAGCTGCCTGCTGGCTATTTCTATTCCTGTACCCTACTGCAGTTTTTTTCTACTAAGCCTCCTAACACAAGATCTCAGCCTGTGCCTCACAAGGCTCGTGATGGTGAGCACAGGTAAGGCTAGTCAGAGCAGCCACAGTAGCGCTCACAGGGCCCTGCCTATTTCTCTTGGACTTTGCTTAAACAGATTAAATTCCCAGAACCAGTGGGTCCAAATCAGTTTCATTGTCAAGGGGATTTGGAACATGCCCTGCCATGGCTAGCAGCTACATCTCTGGCTCATCTAGTTTGAGTTGCTATGCCCCAGTTCTATAAGGAACACTGTAAAGCTAAATTCAGCACTTTTCAAGTTCCTTCAAGCTGGTCGTGAGTGGGATATACTCTGCACACCACATCCTGCACAATTGTTCACAAAGAGGGCTACAAAGCTTGTTTCTTGTAATTTTCAATTGAGGCTATAGACAACTTGTAGTACCAGTCAGCCTCTGAGGAGAGCACACTGTGCTCCGCTCAGTGCTAAAAGCAAAGCATTCCTGGTAGAGTTGACTGCAGTCACTCCTATGACTGGACATGCCATAGTTCCCTTACATTCTCCTGTGTGCTCCATAATTTGATGGATGAAGTGGTTATAGCTATGTATGCCACAATTTTACATGTAGATAATAAATAGTTGAGAGGTTTTCAGACTGGGCTTTCTAATGCCCATAACTTTCTCATTTGTCAGTACACCTGAATTGCTTCCACTGTCAACTACTAAAGCTTATTTCTCTCCTATGCCCTGTGTGCAATATCACAGTTGAACACAATTTGTTACTCGTAGCAATTTTTTTTTAGAGGTAGTGTAGCAGTGCTATAAGAAGACTGTATTTGTCTCAGTGTAGTAGTTGCATTACCACCTGCCTTCACGTCTAATTATAGAAAGCTACACCTCAGCGGATACCTGAAGCAAGGACACTTGAATTTTGAAGGATTTGTACTCTCTTTGTTTTGCAGCTGGACAAAGACTTGGAAGAGGTCACAATGCAACTTCAGGACACTCCTGAGAAAACAACATACATTAAGCAGAACCACTATCAGGACCTCAATGACATTCTTAGTATACGGAACTTCACAGACAGCAAAGGTGAGTGTTAGCAAAATCCATTAGTAGCTTAACCTGCCAAACCTTTGAACAGCAATCTCATTGAATTGGTTTCAGAGCACTCAGACCTTGGTAAGACAGAGCTTTAAATATTTGGGTTTAATTATGGAGAGTGGGCAGATTCACATAATAAGCTACATAGTATCCACCGAGTAGTTATTTCTGTACGCAGGTCTTCTATTGTAACACACATGGTGAAGTGGGAAACTTTTAGAAGGGTACTTGTGTTCAGGAGTCAAGTTTTCTGTGCTGCATGGAAAGAGGAAAGTCACAGAATTTTAAGCCCAGTTTAATATGTGCTTGCCTGACTAGGATGCTGAAATCCTGCCTTTGGACACTGCTATCAAGCATGTAAAAGAGAAGCATGTAAATATTTCAGTGCTGATTTGGATTCTAAATGCAGAACTGAAGGCACTCATGTATGAAAATTCTTCCCTAGGAACTGATAAAAAAGGATTTCATGACAACCGTAATATTCCTAAGTTGTTTCTCCCGTGTCTCTTGCATGGTTCCCTGAAGAACCACATGCAAGAGAATTGCTTCCATTAGAGCCATTTTGCTTTTTGAGAAGCAATAAAATCTGGTGCATGGCGCAATAAAAGTGGAAGCCAGGACACCCACCTTCTATTTCTGACTCTGGAATGGATCTACTTTGTGACTTCTGGCAAACAGCTTTGTACAGCTGAATATTACTACAGTGTGTGAAAAACTGGTTGCTCTGTGTTCGTAAGTTGTAGATTTGTGTGTTTGTTACACTGCAAGGCTCAGGCTTCCTATTGATGTGGCACCATAAGCTTGGTTAAGTGGGACAGAAGTTACTCCTGTGAATAAATTTGAAGAATAATTTTAGAACAACAGCAACAGTTCACATATGTTTTTGAAGTACATTGAAATTTTGGTTGGATAAGGTTACATGTTCTTGCGCCTTTTGTTTTGGCCTGGGTGTACACTGGGTTGTGTAACTTGTGGTAAAAAGAAAAAAAAGGGAGAGTTCCCAATGTCCTTTTTAAAAGTAAAAAAATACAGAAGAGGGGAAAGGAGGAAAAGGAAAACGTAAATAGCTGCTGGAGGCGTGTGATTATTGGGCTGAGATCAGGAGCAAGAACTAACATCAGTGAGTGGGATGAGGCAGTTTGAAAGGAACACATAGAATGTTCCTCTCATGTCAGATGCTCCAGGAAAAATGATAAATCATGAATAATATTTCAAGCAGAAAAGTTACATTGCATTGTGCCAAATGCCCATCTGAGTTTGGGTATGAGAAACAAAAAATGATTCTCAAGAAATACACTGGGTATAAATTTAGGATGGATGCTTCCCACAGCAAGATGCACTCCATTAGCAGTAGGAGGCTGGAAAAGAAATCAAGGATAAAATATAACCTTTGTGCACTTACTTGTGGCTATGTATACAAAAGACATTGATGCCTAACTGCTGCTTGAAGCAGCAGCATCCAAGATTGTCTTTGTTCCTAATTTTCCTCCCGTACAGTTCCTCAGCTTTTATGCTTCTGCTGTGGGGTGCATATTTAAAATCATCTGTATGGAGGCTAACTATGTAGCTTAATAACCAGAGTAGCTTGGAACTATCTGTTATTGGGATTTACAGGGTAGATATTCTGCATACTGAAGTTTTTGGACACCATTTTTTCAATAGACCTACCACATAAAGCTCCACACAAAAGCTGGGACAGGTGGAGAAAGATGTTTTCCCTTGGCCAGCTTTATATGGAAAGATTAGAGCATCCGTTCACCTGGGAATGAGGAAGACCTGGCTCCCAATTTGCAGCAGGTGTTTGAAACTTGGTCCCACACCTGGTGGCAAATACTCCTCGCATGCATATTACCGTGTATCCTGATTCTGACACAAGTCACATTAAATATTTATACTTCCAGGCTCTGAGCCACCGTGATCAACAACCCTTGCTAGCCTTTTACTGTCCCTCCAATTCCATTTCTTCAGCCCCTTCTCTTTCCTCATTTCCCTGTCCCCTAGCTACATGTCTGAATCTCTTGCCTGTTTCTCTCACCGCATCCGTTCCCAACAGTCAACCTATGTGCTTAATATAAATTTGCCGTTCCAATCAAAATAACAAGGCTTTGGAGAATTCACGCTGCTGAGTCACTGCTGCTTCTGTGCAGATTCAAACAGACATCACTTAAATGGTACTTAAAAAAATTCTGGCCCTTACGGCTACAGGAAAGCTAACTCTGAATGACACGACTATGCTTTCTGTAGCTATGCATTTCATGAACTTTAGGGAAAGGAAAGTACAGAACGCCGAAATTATGCATCCCTGGTGGTACTTGAGTGAAGCTTCAGAATTGTAAATAATCTATTAGCATGACCTAGAAGTGACCATCTCTCTCATCCCCGCTGTGCAACCGGGGAAGCCAGTCCAATATTGGTTTTAAGGTGATGATGAGGTTTGTGCCTCCCTTGATCTTGCGAAAAATATGAGCTGGGACAGCAGGAATAGGACAGCGAAGAGAGAGGCTCAAAATAGCAGCTGACTTGGAGCTAAAAATCATAGCAGATAATTTGCCACATTTGCTTTGTGGTTCACTTCTATGTCACTTGTTTTTATAGAATACCTTGCTGTTCTGAGGGAGCTCACACAGAGAATGCCATGTAGTGTAACCTCATTGCTATTGCTTACACAAACTCGGGGCACTGCTCTTCACAGAGCAGATCAAAACATGGGATTTAGGCAAAGCATCTCGAACAAGTCCTAATCAAACTTTAATGTCATAGTACACTTCAGCAGGCTTCTGATCTCGTAAAAATTGCCCAGAGTTAAAAATCCTAACTCCTATAGCCAAGTGCCAAAGGAGGTTATTTGATTCATCTCTCCCTTCCTCACCACCCTCATTTACATCAAACATATGGATTTAGGATACGAAAGTTAAATTACTTTAGCCAAAATAGGTAGATACAGCTGTGAACTCCTATATCTGCCTGACCTCAGGCAGCGTTTCATAACTTTGGGATTCCTGGTTAGTTATTAACAGCAACAGCTCCTGGTGTATCCCAGGAGCTCTTTGCTGGCACAGGGACTCCTTCTTTACAGCATATTTCAGTACCTCTCATTTAAAGAGAGATTTTATCTGAGACACTCATCTCTTGTTCACAAATGCATAATGTCCCTGAGACATGTACAGCAATTGGCTATGTAAGAAAAGCAATTAGGAAAATGTGATTTGTGGTTTATGGGTTGATTGCTTTCTTTTAATGGAGGCTTTTTAGCTGCACTGCTACACAGCTTTGTGTGGCCAAGCAGTTTTCAGCATGCTCCGCGGGCTGTGGCTCTGGGGCTTCGAATGGCTTCCCCTGCTGAATTTAAAAGGGCATCCCCTTAACTTCTTTTCATATATTCCTCAGATGACTTAGAGTCACTGTGCCTGCTAGTGACCTCAGCTCTGTGCACAGGGCAACATTAACTTCTCCTCTGGCATTCGTGGGACCTGGTGGCCTTGCTGGAGTGGCAGAGTCGTATTATAGCCTAGGTTTGAGGCACGGATGGGATGTGGGGGAGGCCAGGCTTGGCTCAGCCCATGCCTACAACTGACAGAGCCTTTCAGCAAGAACAGTCAGGCTTGGAGGCACGGCTGTGTTTTCCAGGCTGACATTTGGAAAAAAAGGAGGACAAGCGCTTCAACTGTGATGCTGTGTAAAAAGGAAGTTCCAGGGAAGTTCCACACAGTTCCAGGGAAGAAATGTTCTAGCATGGACACAAACCAGAGCTTCCAAAAAGGGCTCCTTGCACCCATGTCGGTGTGCCAGACAGGAGAGAGTTCACAAAGGTGGAAGTTATTTCTGCTGTGCAAGTTCCTGCAGAGATAAAAGCTACTGAAGAGACAAACAGACAGAGGAAAGATACTATCTGGTGTTGGGTGGGGGCAGGGGGGTTGCTGGATAATTTTGCTGCACTTGGAATCTTACTATTTTACTCTACTCGACTTCTTTTTGATGTTTTAATACATGAAATCATTTCCACATGAAATAATTCACAAAATCATGCATTGCAAGAGTGTCATATAAAGCAAAGCTCAGAAGAAATCCTGGAGAAGAATCTCCCTCAACTTCTACCTTGGCCAGTACATTTCAGAGTAGCCTATTAGGGAAATTAAGCCATTCTATGGGAAGTACATGAGAAGCAAGAGACAGCCCTGCCACAGTCCCCTCTTATGAACTAAACCCTTTTTGCAGGTTCTCTCTCTACAGGCGCCCTTCCTTGCTCAGAAAACTTTGTCTGTTTTAAGCCAGAAAGCAGCCTTTACTCATTGCTGTAAACGGGCTGGGAGCATTCATTTACATGTCAGATATGCCTACATACTGTCACTTGTCACCCCACTCCGATGTTTCCTAGTGTTAGTTTTTCCCCATGTAAAAGCAGCTCAAAGAAAAACAGATTTCAAAGGCATGTTGCTCACAAATGTGAAGCAAAGCAGAGTTCATCTGTGATAGGTGGGGGAAATATTATTTCTATGAAGTTCATGCGATTCAAGCATTAAGCTTGAAATTGAAAAATAGATTCAAAGGTAAGGGCTTTCAGAGAGAACTCCTTTAAAGGGATGCTGTTTTGAAGCAAGGATATAGTTCCTTTCTTTATAGAGATCTATAGAGATATGGATGCTAGTTTCTATGAAGCCAAACAAATGGATTCAGTCCTGGAGCTTGTTTCTATTTCAACAGGGAGACCAAGCTGTCAGGGGTTCAGTATCTGCCCTTTCTTGCACAGAAATGAATTTACAGTAAAGGGAATTTCTTCTGATTTAAAGTAGTGTAAATCAGAGCAGAATCTTGCTGGCTTTTCTTTTTGAAAAATCCTCCTCTCAAAACATAACTATCAGAAGTTATGATTTAGATTGCCAGTGCAGTGTGCCTCCTTCAGGAGAAGTTTTTTTCTGATTACCCAGCGGACAATGTGATCATTTTAATTTTTCCTTTCAGTTTACTTTCTTTGCATCCTATTCATATGAAAAACAGAGACTGGCTAGTCATGTTTCACAGCCTAAACAACAGAACTGGGACAAATTACAGCAGGTTTTAAAAATCTACCTCTAGCTTTAAAGTTTCCTGAGCTCTTTAGTAAATCAGCAAAATTATCTCTGCCAGATCTTATAAGTCCTTATTAAACCATACTTGCTTCTTTGTGGAGCATAAAATATGCTTTCTAGCAAAGAGAAACAACAGTAGAATTGAAAGACATTGGACAGAGAGTAATTCTGCCATCCGGTTCTAAGCCATCAGAGGAATATTGCCACTAAAGGGTAATGATGAAGATGTTCAATAAAGCTGCAGTGTACAAACATCAACAAAACAAGCTTCTAGTTAAAAAAAATGTTTTCTAAACTCTTGGAAGAAACTGAAGCATCATCAGTCAGCTGGTGCTTTCTGCCTGCAGCTGAATGAGGGCTGTTAAAATGCGTGGGCGCGTTTAAGCCCGCCCAGGTAATTTTGGCAGCACGAGGTTTGCAGAGTGATTATAGGTGACCCCTGGCAGAGGGAGAGGAGAGCGGCTGGGAGCAGCGACCTCCTCACTGAGCCCCTCGGCAGCCTGCATGGGTGTGCTCTTGCAGCTCAGAGCTTTGTAAATGGAAGCTGTTTCTTTGCTACAGGTAGGCAAAGGTCCTGAGCTAAAGCCTCCTGGCTCTCACCAACCCCTGGCAGCAAGCTTTGTTTTATAATGAGCCCATCGCTGAGCGCTCTGGGCGGCCCTTGAGATGTATTTGTCTTTTCTCCCGACAGCTTTCTGAATGGAAAGTGCTCAGGCATCACTTATCCAGATTTCTGAGTTCCGGTTTGAGGTCTACAGAGGTGAAAATTATTTAGAAGGTGCTTCTGGCTAATGTAATTTCAATTTAGAAGGTAGTTACATCATCCCTGTGCAACTTACCGGGTAGAATCTGCAGTGGCAGACAGTGCCCTGAGAATGAAGGGCGTTTTCCAAGTGGCATACTTCATGGACAGAGGGCAGAAGATGGGAAAGTATCAAAACCACTGCTACACTTTACAGGGGAAACTGGGAAATCAAATGTTTACCACTACCCTTAATTTCTTTTCTTTCAGTTGTTCAGGTATATAAAACTAGTTTTCTAAACCCTTAAGTTTTTAAAGTGCATATGGCAATAGTGTTTTTTCTTTAAGCTCCAGCTCCCAGAAGCATATGACTAAGTGAGAATCTTGCTCTCCATTATTTAAATGAAAGGTAAATAAAAAATAAAGATACTCTAGTTTCCATAGCTGCAAAATAAAAATCTAACAACTCCTCTCCCGAAATGCCTAACAAATAAGAATTAACTTATTTAATTTTTTAAACTTTTTTTTAAGTTTGAAAGAAGAAAAGGAAAAAGGAAAAAAAGTGACAATTTTATGTGCATTTTGTCTGTATCTTATACATATACAGTAAAAGTTGCATTTGGTAGCCTTGTCTACACAAATTTATTCAGTGTATTAAGGGCGAGTCATCTGCAAGAGTGGTAAAGAAAAGTGGTAAAGAAAAGAGTCTATTAAGAATACACACGGTAATATATGGGCAGTTGGTGTTGAGAGGTGAGTAGGAAGAGAATATATTATTTCTGCTCTACTCTAAACTAAATCCCCCACCTTTTTGACAAGGACCACCTCCTTCTCTCCCTCTCTCTCTCACAGCACATCTGAAAGTACATGGAACTCCTTTAGTGTGTACAACACAGATTATTCTATTAAGTAACATACTCCCAAACAGCAACAGTTGCATTTTCCAATCATTTGATGAAGAATTATGTCTTTAGTGGCTTTGTAAAATGTTAAATTGCTTATCTTGTCCAAAGGAGTTGGAACCCTAAAATAATTAAATCATAGAGTCTTCCATCCCTAATTACAAGGGTTACTCAAAATTTTTACTTTGGTCTATATCAAAAAGTCAGCAGTTTCCGTTGTCAGCTTAGATCAGCTCAGGACTGAATGTTGGTTTTAATCACAGAAGTAAAAAGTGTTCTTTTCTACATGTCTCTTTATAGACATCACAAGACTTTTATGCAAATGTCAAACCTGATATACAAAGAAATGCAATGTACAGAAAGTAAAAACTGAACTCTTGTGACAGCAAATGCCACACCAGCAAACTTCAGGCTGCCCTGAGATGATAGACCTCATTGCTTATCTTAGCCACTGTCAGATTTGACTCTTTATTGTACTCCCTTCACATCTAAACCATCACTGAATCCTGCCAGCTCTTAATTTTAAACACTCTTCTTGCTACAACTGAATTCCTCAGCTCTCTGCTACTGACATTTTCTTGCTCCAACTGAAGCAGCTTCATGTGTTCTGGTCACCTTCTTTCTCAGGCAGATCCTTCTCTTCAATACAACATAAGTGAAAAATCTTGTCTCCTTCTGAGCTGTAGTGACCCCCATGTCAGCACATTGTAACCTCCTCACCTACACGCTTGGTTGTTACTTGCTTTTTATGTTTTTCGCAGCAGGAAGTGCATGCTATCAAATAATGCCAGGGATGACCTTGCTGGGAGGGCAATTATAGATGTTGGAGTTTGCCCTCGAAAAATTTATGCTTCCAGCTTCTTTTCACAGTTTGTGTTTCTGCTGCTTGTTTTGTCCCCCCAGTGCCTGTTGATAACGTAGATATTCCTAGCACGCTGAGAGCCAAGCATTATTTGGGGCTCCTAAACACGAGTGCAACAGAAAAGCAGCTTAACCCTTCAAAATGTACCAGATTTTTCATGCCATTTTCCTTTTTTTCTTCACTCTTTTCCTGCTTTTCCCCCTCATACCCACTTTTATGTTCAAATCCTCCGGTACCCTCTTCAAGAATTTACCTCAGACTCCTCTTCCATGCTTCCTCAATGCCTGCGGCAATCACTGCTTCTCTGTTTGTGTGGCAAACAACTGCTGGTGATGGATTTGGAGCTCTCTGTAATTATTTATGAAAACTGTGAACTGCCCTCATTATTCAGATGTTTTCCATGTGATTTTATTTGGCTTAACACAGAAAGAGACTTTGAAAAAGCAAGCAGGAACAGAAAGGATCTTCTTAAAATGGCTGTGTTCGCCCGTGTTTCTCAGGGGGAATGATGCCATAGGCGTCAGCACAGCTAGCCAGGGACTCCCAGGACACCCAGGGGAATCAAGAATTATGATCTGTTTTGTTATCACTATGCAGAAAAGAAAAAATCTTTAACGGCATCATTAGCTGTCCTTGATGCAGACAGCCTATGGACCAGTGCAACTGATATGAATCATACTGCCGTGCTAAAAATGATAGCAGTAGCAGATAGTCAAATGACAGCACTTAATTGCCTGTGTGATTGTAAGAGTATAGAGGGTTTATACATCAATGAGATTATAGTTTTTCTAGGAAAAGTCTTAAGAAAGAGGGTTTATGAAAAGGTTACAATTTCCAACTGCAAGAACAGAATAGTTACATTGATTTTCCCCATAGCCTAAGAGTAGATGAGAGAGCGTGATATGGCTACATAGAGGTGGACGACAAGGGTTGGTTTGTGGGGTTTTTTTAAAGGTGGGGGGAAGCAAAGGGAGGACAAAGAGGTTTTGTTACTTTTCTGTGTCTTCACGGTAGTTCCTATGGAGGAACACATCAACCAAAACAGAAGAGTACCAAACTCTCACAGCAAAACTTGAGACTGTATTGGAATACAGGTAGTATGAGTTTACTTTGCGGCATTATGCATATCTGGGAAAATTTAAAATGAAACAATTTTAAAATGGTCACTTGGTCACAGTACAGTAAAACTGAATGTGTTGTCCATCCAGATGGTGAGAAAGCCATTTTGAAAAATCATCTTGATCAAAATCCACCAGCACAGTGGGGCTCATCAGACCCTTCCAGAACAAGCAAAGATCCCATAGAAGACATCAACTCTCCAGAACAGTAAGTATACATCATTACCTTGCTGACAAGATGGTAATTTAAATTATTACATTTCATCGAAGCCCGTATTTCCCATCCATGCATTTTTTTATGGAAAGACCTTCACTGTAACTCCCTTTCAGCCAGCCCCAGCTACAGAGAGAGCCTGAAACATCAGCAATAGGAAATGTGAATGGCACCTCCTGAAGCACCAGTAGGCAGCAACGTTGTACTGTGATGCCTCCCCGCCACCAGCTCACCACCCCAATGAAACTCGAAGGATATCAGGGGCTTTAGATCCCAAGGTGCCCCAAAGGCAAACAAACACGCTTCTTTTCTCTCGTTGGAAACATCCGTAGTATGATGTCTAAAGTTCCTGTAGAGAGTTACAGGATGAGCTGTGCCCAACCACCAGTGTGTGGAGGAGAGGACGTACATATGTGCACAAATGTCTTATGACTCTTGTCAAAAGTCCAAGTCCTTCCACACACCAGCCAGAGGGGCTCATAGTGTACGTAGACATTTTGTTCTTTTACATTCTTAAGCTAGCTGAGAAATAAAAAATGTCCTGAGGGCTTTTCAACGTTGCCATAGCAGCTGGACCTGAGTTTTGGCATAGGAAAGCCTGCACTAAGTAGTTTCCCTTAGAAACAATGCTGCAGCTACAAGGACATGATGGCACAAAACACTGGCTAGATTTACAGAGGGGAAAGAGTCTTCTGGTGTCATCTTTTGTCTCTAGGAATCTATAGAATAAACTCGTGTCCTACCCTCCACTATCTGAGCAGGATCTGCCTTGGGCCGGAGCTCAGGGAGCGCCGCTCTCGTGCGTGCCTGGATCAGTCGTTTCCCCACGGCAGCCTGGTTACACGAACATCGCTTCATCAGTGTCTGAGCTAATAGCTGTCAGACTCCTGGGCAATTTAAAAGCTTATTTAAAAAGAGAATAAATTAAACAGATTACTAGAATGAGTCACGTTACATCAGCAACAGCAACCCGGATTGCAGATAGTAGCTACCGTCTTGTACTACCTGGTGCAGGAAAACACGTGGATTTCTAATTCTGTCCTTGCACTCAAAGAAAAAACCCAACCCAAACCTGCAAAGAAGCTAATCCACACACACACATGCACCAAAAAAAAATCCCACAGTAGATGAAATATCTTGTAATTTCACAAAAGCAAGGCTCTCGCTGAGAGCGCTCTCATGACTTCATGGGGTCAGCAGAGTGTTTTAATGCATAGCTATTAGAGGACTGCGTTTTTTTCAGCACCATTTGTCAGAAATAATGTAGTGTGAATGCAGCCTCATCCACATGTGGCCCCCTTACATTAAGAAAGATGCTAAGAAAAACACAGACTCTCAGATAATCCAATTGTCTCGATACAGATTTAATACAGACAAAGAAAAAGAAAAACATTTGGTGATGACAGAACTTCCTCTAGGCTAGTATAACTGATGAGAAGACTGAGATTTCCTAAAGGTCCTGGAGAGTGGGTCAGTACAAATCTGAATAGTCTCTGACATTTATGGAAAGCAATTAATAAAGTCCTGCTAAATCTAAATGGTGTCATTCAGCATTTGCACAGCTGTGACTGTGCCAGGTCCAAGGGCCAATGTCTGCACTAATGGTAAGAAAGATCCCAGGCACAGTGGATCTGCTAGAGAGATGAAGTATAGCTGTCTTCAGGACTTCCCTCTTTTTGACAAGAGATTGACTCTCTCCAAAGTTTGTGCTCTTTAAGATATCCTTCTGCACCCCTGGGCTTCTTCTCAACTTGTCTGGCAGCACTTCTGTCCTTTGATGGTTGCTAAATATATAATTTTTGTCAAAAAATAAAAAAAAAGGAGTTAAAGGGAAGCTGTATCTTCTGTTTTTCTAATTTCACTTCATACACAGGGCATCTGATAGGTAGTCACACAGTCTGAGAAACTAATTTCTTATTCAAGAACACGAATCTCAAGGACGTTAGTCTGAAAAAGATTTCCTCTTGTTCACAAGCCTGTGAAAGGAGGATGTTAAGACAATCACTTGCCTGCAGAAATTTTAACTCTTTAATGGCTGTGGGAAAAAAAAATCATCCCAGCTTCCTGTGCTTGTCAGCACTCATGGAAACTGACATCCTCCAGTATGAAAGCTCTTACAGACTCCAGAAAAGAGCTGATTTGGGATTTTTTCATTCTTCCTTACCATTAGTGCTACATTTGACTCATTGCAAGTAAGATCCCTTATTCTACAGTTGTGCCCAAAGTGAACCCTCAACAGTATACTCACACTTCAGGCAGTAGTGCAGGAAGTTGTTTCACATTTTTTGATGGGGTGATGTTTACATTGTCTCAATCAGAATGTGAAAAACATTTTTTTTGTGCTTGGCTCAGATTCAGAACCCTGCACCTAGGGAAAATGCAGTCTGTATGACTGTAAAGCAGCCTTAGAGCACGAATATAGATAATCCTCAGTTCTCTTGGCATCTTACTCCTTTTCCTGCTGGACAGGACCCAGTAGGTTTTCCATACTGCCATGTAAAATTTTCCACACCCAATCAGACCATCAGATAAGAGGAGCAAAAAGTGGGTGCTGACTGCTTTCTTTCCTGTGTACACTGTCTGCACAGTATAAATTAACACCTCCTGTAGCAGGCAAAGCAGTGCCAGCGCACAGGCGCGAGCCCTGCACTTTGATGGCCCATTGTGCTTTTTAGCATACTCCCTAGCACAGCTGTATCTGCTTGTACTCTCCCAGGAAATGCTCAGCAGTAATCCTGAGGGATGCTTAGCTGTGTGGATAGAAACTGCACCGTGCCAGCTCATCTCAGGTCCAGAGAGCAGCCCGAACCGGTTTAGAATAGCTATCGCTCATTTCTCAGTAGGATGAGTTGTCTCTCAGGCAAAGTCATCTGCTTTGATGAGCATCAAACTGCTCATCTTTCCTGATGGGCAGTCCAGCTCACTTATCTAAAGATCACATCAGTCAGCTTACCTGCGTGATGGCTACATTCAATGGTTTATCTTCTGTGACCCTTAAAGACATCCATCTCATGCACCTTCATTCCTGCAGGTCGTCCCTTCTCATCAGTGACCTACATCCAGCAGGTCATTAGTTTTTGGCACCATTAAAATTTATACCATTCTCATTTTAACAGCAACAGTATGTAACAGTCTTCCAGATCTCCAAGAAGAGGTGATGACAGATTTCTGCGGGACCCCACTAAAACTTGTGATCTTAATAGACTATTTCCATATGCAGGGTTTTTTGTAACCTTCAAAGCATAACTTCAAAGCATAACTGGAGCCAGTTATGTTAATTTAAGTAACAAAAAATTCTCATTCAAAAAAGTTGGTTGTGACTGGATTATTGCATTGCAGCCATACGCCTCAGCATGAACAGGCCTTTGTTATTCAGTTTCTTCACTGAGAGTGGTTTATATTAGTCTATCCATGATCTTGCTCAAATCTGTCATTAAAATAAGGTGGGTTTAGAACAGTTAGTTTCCTTGCTAGTAGAACATCTTGTTTTACTGTAGTCTTTTAGAGCTTCTCCAGCTTCCCTGCAGTTGCTAAAAATCAACATTAATGTGCTGCAGAATTAACGGAAATAATCCCTGAGTGCTCACAGTTTACACACTCCCGCAGGACTTCAGATGTTTGGCTGTTGCAGCAATTTTTTTCAGTCCCCCCACTTACCAATGGACCTTATTAGTGATTTTCTATAACAAAACCAAAATATATTTCAAATGCCTCGGCCCCCCTTGTGGTATCATGCATTCCCATGTGCACTGCCTTGTATTTCTGTGTGCGTTGGCATTGGAAGTCAAGGTTTTACCTGATTTTATGTTTCCCTAAAAAATGGTATTTCTGTACAGAGCTGAGGACACTTGCCCTAACACAGAATCCTGATGAGTGGGTGCTCTGTGTGTGGAATCATCTTTCCTTTCCATCTCCTTCAGTGGTTGCCTATGATTTTAGACCCACTACCACCAACCACTCCCCCTCCAAAATACTTGACCACATACATGCTTTCACATACACATATATCTATATAGTATGGACAGCTTGAAACAAATTCATAGAGTCATATGATGGTTTGGGCTGGAAGGGATCTTTCAAGGTTAACCAGTCCAATCCCCCTGCAATAAGCAGAGACAACTTCAAGTAGGTCAGGTTGTTCAAATCCCCACCCAGTTTGGCCCTGAATGTTTCCAGGGATGGGGCATCTGACCCACCTGTGGCATTCACCACTCTCATCATGAAAATTCATTCCTTATATGTAATCTAAATCTACCCTCTTTTGTTTAAAACCTCACACAGCATCCTCTCACTCCATGCCCTTGTAAAAAGTCCTTCTCCGGCTACATTTTAAGCTCCCTTGAGGTACTTGAAGGCAGCTTTAAGGTCTCCCTGGAGTTTTCTCTTCTCCAAGACGAAAAATACCAGTTCTCTCAGCCTCTTTTCATGGGAGACATCCTCCAGCCCTCTGATTTTCTTTGTGGCCTTCCTTTGGACTTGCCCCAGCAGGTCCACATTCTTCTTATGAGAAGAGCTGAATGCAGTATTCCAGGTGGGGTCTCACCAGAGCAGAGCAGAGGGGCAGCATCACTTCCCTCACACTGCTGGCCATGCTGCTTTTGATGCAGCCCAGGGTATGATTAACTTTCTGGGCTGCAAGTGCACATAGCCTGGTCATGTCCAGCTTTTCATCCACCATCACCCCCAATTTCCTCTTGGCAGGGCTGTTCTCGATCCTTTCATCCCCCAGCCTGTATTGATACCAAGGGTTCCCCCCAAAGCATAGGAAAAATGTGGCAGGAGTGGGAGAAGGGAAAATTACTGATACAGTGAAAAAAAGAAGCCCTAAAAAGAGTGAGGCAAGGCACAAGATTTACTTTCACTTCAGGTGAAAATAGCAGGTTTGTTTGGATTTTGCTACTTGTTTTGTTTCATGTTTCACCCTAGGAGTTTTGTCTACACTCTTAATTGTGTGCAAGTCTCCAGGCTACAGTTCTCTGCCCCAATTCCAGGAACCAAGTTTTCAAGTGAAAGTGAACTTTTAAGTACAGTAAAAGCAAAATTTGCCACCCACTGCAGCCACTGTTGGCATAGCTAAATAAACATGCTTTATCCGTGGTATGGCTAACAGTGAAACGGATGAAAAAAAAATCCTATTCACTTGATTATGCAACTGGATTCTCTTGGAGTAGCTTCAAAAAGCCCTTTAATGAGAAGTCTATAACAGTTGAACAAAGTAAGCGTTTCCACTGGTGGGAAAATAAGTGCGGGCAATTCTGCATTTGACCGCTCAACAAGAGGCAGAATGACAATCCACAGCATTAGGCTCATAAGGATTCAGCACAGGGAAACAGCGAGCAATGCCACCTCTGCACTCCTTGGGAACAAGGCATGACTTCATTGATAGCACCAGAAAGAGTCAAGCGCAGTGGCAAAATAACAATGAATGGATTTTGTTCAGTTCCAGGAATGCATTGCCAGCACTAGAGTGATCATCACTGAGGACTAACATTGCATGGAAGTTTTAAAGGGAGTTTGAGGGGAAGAAACAGTGAGAAACAGTTTCCCGGGTAGGCAGACAGCAGCTATTTCTACTGCACCTCTGTGTAAACAAGCCAAAGTTTGTAGTGAGGAAACTAAAGAGAAGAACACTACATTTCTTTCTGTTTGAGTTTAAAAGCTGTATTGCCTGGTCCCCAAGCAGTGCAATGGATGCCTTGGTATCTGTCTCTGCTACCTGACACAAGCAATTAAATGTCATTTGAATCAGAAAGGCTGTCCAAAAGGCTAGCTTTCAAACGTGCACCTCTTATAAAGGCCTGTCTACACACTGTCATTATATCAGATAATGGGCAAACATAAATTTAAAACTCTATTATACTGCTACAATGATTTCTATGGGCATTTTTGTTCTGAAATCCAAAAGCCAGTCTTCAGCTCAGTCACTTTGACATCTTTCTTCTCTTTAGAATGTGCCTCTGTGTTTCAAGGGTGAATGTCTCCAAATGCAAAGCTGTCCTGAGGATAAAATGACTGAAAACATCTTTTACACTAGCAAACCTCAACAGGATTTTGATTTTGTGAAAGGTGCTAATATATCCACAGCACAGGGGTAGCAGAGCCCTTTTCTCACGGCATCATGCTCTCCAAGGAAAGGGTTTAGATGGGACACCCGTGAGCATGATTTACTAGCCATTTAAAAAAAAAATGATACCAGTTTTTATGATGTCAATCCACTTGGAAAAATGGACACAGAAGGTTGGGTTTAGAAACACTGGATTTTGGTACGGGTGTTGGGCAGGACTGCTTTTAGAGTGCCAACTCCTCAGTCCCATAGCACTGACTGAAGCATCTATCCCCTCAAAAGCACTGACCCAAACTTTAGAGAGGAACTATTTAAAAGAGGGAAAAGCCATCAGTCCCAACTCCCCCCCTCCATGCACCTGTGTTTGCTTTAGCTGGAGTTGCAAAAATGCCATCCTTAGCACAAACATCCTTATGCTAAGTGATGCGTGGCTTGAAACTCAGTCTGTGACCTCGTGCATGTCTACACAGTTGGCCAGGGCTCTGAAGGCAGAAGATCGCTTTGCAAGGGGTGGGGGGTCACCGATTCGTACGCCCTCTTCGCAAACTTAAGGCTTTCCCTTTTCCTGGTATCAGCAGTCTAACAATTAACCTGAATGTGCACGGGAATTTCAGAAGGTTGTGGGATGCTGAGAAAGCACACTTAGTTTCCCCTTTGCCGTGTCTAACCTGTCAGAAGAATTCCCCAAGGGGAAAATAACATCATGGTGGCGTAGTTCAACATCAGCAAGCTCAATGCTCTTGGCATTAACCCTGTCAGTCGCGGCGGCAGGCACAGAGAACTCCCTCGCAGCGGCCTGGGAGCACATCGGTCGTGTAACGTGTTCCGTTTGGCCCCTGGCTAACGCTGCTCTCCCCGTCTCTCCCGCAGCATACAGCGCCGGCTGTCCTTGCAGCTGCCCATCCTTCATCACGCCTACCTGCCGTCCATAGGAGGAGTCGATGCCAGCTGTGCCAGCCCGTGCGTAAGCCCCAGTGCCAGTCCTCGGCACAGACACATGCCACCCTCCTTCCGAGTGATGGTTTCAGGGCTGTAGGAGAGGGAGATCAGTGCTTCCTGAACTGCTTTTAAGTACTCAATGACTGGACTAAACATCTGACCTAGAACTCTGCTACAAACATGTAACATTGGCTCTTAACGCAGAGGAACTTCTGCTGAGGCCCTCATCACAGGAGTGCCCACGTAACTCGTGTGAAAAAGCAAAGGAGGACACAAGGAGTTTGATCTGTAGCCTTATTCATGGAGTTTTTATTTCTTCACCTAGAAGTCACTGAAAAATGTTTCTTCCAAAATTTCTACTAGCAACAAGGAGGCTGGGATATACGGATCTTGCAAAAAAGACACTAGGAAAAAATAAAACAACAAACACTCAAATGTCACTGAGCTTTATGTGGCTGCTGAGAACATGCAATTCTATACTGTATCCATGTAAGGAAAATGCAGTGGTTGAGCTATACCATGTTGGAATAGATACACTCATTTTTGCAAGAGTTGTGTTAAATGGCTGGAAACAGTCTGCACTGGTTAGTCTTGCTTTTTTTCATTTCAGGGATGATGTTTAGTAGGAAAGAAGAATTGAGAGAAATGATTCCTCGGGTGTCATTGAGACTCTGCAGTGCCGTGGCCAGGGTCACCTTTACCTTGCAACTGTATGTGTAACCCAAACAGAGCCTGAAGCTCCAGCTCTGAGTTGCCACCAGCTGGAGAGCTGCTGATTGCAAGCAGAGCACTTCACCCTTCTCCAGGGGCAATGGTAGTGGCTGCTGACCATCTGCAGCTTCATTTTTAGCAAAGTTTCTGCACCTATTTCAGAATACACACCACCAACCATAACGCACTAAACTGTCTGAAAAAGTCCTAGGGCTGATAACTCAGGACACTGAGGACAGATGGGTAGTAAAGTCTTAATGCCACAGGATGAATTGTTTTTCCTAGTTTGTTTGAATTGTGTCACACATAATTACAATAAAATTAATTTAGTGGACTGGGGGGGGGGGAGGGATTAGGGCACAGCACTTTGCTGCTGCGGGCAAAGCCTGCGGGCACGTAGATGTGAATATACACAATGTTTGCTTCGTACCTGCGTACGTGTGACAGTTGTAGCGGACAATAGAGAGGACAAATCAAAATTACCAATAGAATATTTTATCTGAATCCTGAAAGGACTGTGAAAAAACAATGGGTTTTATACTTTAGCTCCTTTCCCTGAACCAAAGTAATTAGGAGGAACGATAGTGGTGTACCGTCTGGACCAACTCTGGAGCCAAACCCTCAGGCACAGGTGAGACACACATGCAGCTTCTTTTTTCAAGGGACTGGAAATGTGTCCTCTCACTGTCAGGGCTGTTTGCTAAAAGCAGGGGGAAAAAAAACCACATGAAGCACCCACTAGGCTCTCAGTTTTCTTTGATCAACACCTGTGCCCCTCAGACCAGACCTTTGGAATGACATTCGTACAAAGGTTTACAAATCGGCAGTGACTGCAGCACAGCTGAAGGGGTTCATTAGCTGAGGGAATTAACTGCGGCTTTGACAAGCTAGCATAAATCTCCATTAAAAATAAAACACACCTCATAGTGGCCAAAACCAACATGAATATGTATCTGAATCTTGCAATCAGGAGCATCACAAAATATTTCACTTGGCACATACAGTAAGAGAGGTTATGGAAATATCTGTAGCTTTTAGAACAAAAAACCATGTAAGTATAAACACAGATAAACTAGAACTCATTACTCTGTTTAAGCACTAAACACTGATGTCGTCACTCAATGTGTGTTGACAGTATTCTCTTGCTTTATTAATATCATCAGGGCCTGGTTTATTTTAAAAGGAATGTTAATTTTTAAAAAGAGAAAATTACGATATTGTATATAATGTATACACAAAGATCTCTGTAGAAATATTATGCCAACTTAGCAGGAAAAAAAAAAAATAATTCAGAAGTATCGGACCATTGGAGGTGAGTGTGTGTGTGTGTGTGTCTGTAACTTCGTGAATACTGACTGTGTGACGTTTATTAGGTTTAAACCATGCAGTACATTCTTTGTCTCAATGATACTGTAGTTTCTCCCATAACATTTTTTTTACTTTACTGCAGATAACAAGACCAACCAAGTGAATATAGCTATTTAATGTTTCTGTTCTTTTATACTGCAGCAAAAATGTACTGTAAATTTATGAAGAGGCTGTGCCCCAATGGCATTTTCCAACGATGTTAGTGCACAAATGCTTTAAACTAGACTGGAACTGCCAGAAGAAAATGTAAATGAAGAATTTCTTGTATAACCTTATACTGCATGAGATCAATTTTTAATAAATTGTTGCAAATCTGTTTTTATGAATAAAATATATAAAACTTAGCTGTTTGCATTCAATGCCCTCCCCTTCCCCCACAGGAAAATAATTTTTAATGAGAGTGTGTGTGTATATATATAAACATAGGTATATATATAAAAGCCTCCTCAGAGAAAGAGGAATCCTATTACAACACCACATTTTAGTAAAAATGTAATCTGTAATAAAAATACACACCCTAGTAGTTGAACCGTTTGCATTTGGAGATAATAGATAGAAGAGCCTCTGCCCTGGAATACAATTACTGCAGCACCCAAGAGTGAAGTCTAAGACCTTTCTCAAATGGGAAACTAATCAAAACATGTACTGAACATTTATATCCAAACCACACTTAGCCCACACACTGTTCTTTCTTGCCCCACAGTGAATGTGAATTCAGAAGAAAAAGAATTATTTTACTATTTCACACGAGTTATTGAAATTGAGCCAATCTTCCAGCTCAGTAGTAAAATCTCTGCATTAACAAATGAGAAGTTTCTGAGAATAAACACCAATTGCTTCATGAAGGCAAACACTAAGCCTCTCCATCTAGTTTTGTGCATGTGGTGGGGTTTGTGTCTTTAAGCAGGTTCTTCTGCATGGCAGAACAGGAAGAGGGTGGGAATGTAGGGCAATGAGACAGTGAGAGGAAAGAGCATTTTGAGTTGTTTGCTTGTCAACAGGGGAGCATCCTCAAGCCAGCACAACATGTCATAAAGCCCAAGATGTGGGAATTAGAACCACCACAAATGGTTTTCCAGTAGATTTCTGATGCAGCTCAGGAGTCCCTCCGAACACATGCAAAAAGAGAAAATACCAGTGAGGAGTTAACAGTGTGGATCATGGCTCTCAGTGCAGAATACCAGATGGCAGGAGAAACTCAAACAGATACATCAAAGCTCATTCAAGAAAGGAAAAAAGTACAGAACAACTTCAATGTGAAACCTATATTCAACCAGAAATTGTGGGAGGATGTGAAGAACTTAGAATTGCTCATGAATAATAGGAAACCAGAACAAAGTGAAATATTACTTTAAAGGGTCATGAAAAAAAAAAAAAGAGGGAGACGTCAGGGGAGCAACTTTACTTGAACCATTGAGTTTCCACAGGCACAGCAAACATGCTTCCTAAACAATCATAAAGTTGCTATTGAATTCATGGAAGATCGCTAATCTTGCAGCACTACTTTCAAATAAATAAAATCAAGGAAGGTAAGGAAAAAGCATTTTTCTCTTTTTTCTGGTGGTTTTTTTTTTTTTTTTTGAGATATAATACCTTTCCTTAAAGGTTGGTAGTCAAATCTTTTCTGATCTTTTCAGGACTTGTTTGCTCATTCCAAGTCTCAGCACAGTGTGCCTGTTCTCCCCAAGACAGGATTAGTGTTTCTGCTGATTTCCGGTCAGGATTGCTTAGGTGCTGGAAGCCAGCCCAGCAAGGCTTGTTCCAGCACTTCCACAGCATCCTACGGATATCAGCAGGGCTTTACTGTGCTCTCAAACCACAGTCTAAAGGATGGGCTGGTTTGCCTGTTCAGCAAGCTGACTCGCCCTGTCACTGACTTGTTTAATAGGGATTTTCTGCTCACTGTCTGAGAAGACTGACAGATTTATTACAATGGTTTAAGCATCATGATTTTGATCGGAGTTCAGTTCTCAGTTACTGACTGTCTTTTCCATCTCTTGACATGGTGAATAGTACTTACATCCATTACTTTAATATGTGTGAATATTATTTATGAGTGCACTTTCAAGAGCACTCTGCCTCTTGAGTCGATCAGGACTCTGAGAGCACTACTGTGCATGTCACTTCTCACTCAGTGACATTGCAGAGGATCAATAGAGGGTCTAGAGATGCATTGGAAGAGGTGGGGAAGGGAGAGACCAAGCTGCTGGCAAGGGCAACCCTGGGTGGCAGTACCACCACGTCAGCGTTGCCACAGACAACCTGCAGACATTTTGAGCCACCAGCTTTGCAAACTCTGCAAACTGGTTTAAACCTCGATGATGAAGTGCTGAAGTGGGCCAGATGTAGAGAAGGAGGGAAAGACGCACAGGAGGAGAAAGGTGGAAGAGGCATCTCCAAACACTGAGAAAGTCCTTCACTGCCCCCAAAAAAGTGGCTGCTACTTTCTTTTTTTGATGGGTGCCCATCAAAGCTAAGCATCACACAAGGATTTAAACAAATTACTGAACTTTAGAGGCTAAATTCAGTAAAAGTTAAACAGATCTGAGGACAGGAACTGTATGTACCAGCAGCAAGCAGCCTCTGGGCTGGCTCACTAACAGAAAGGAGCATAGCAAAAAGGATCTCACATGACCTTGAGCTTCAGGAGAAAGGACAGACACCTTCATGAGTCAGCAAACACAGGCTTTGACCAGAACTGATCCTGTGCCCACATGCAATGGCTGCAAGGTAAGCTAATAAAAGTATCAATTACATTTACAACCCACAGCTGCAACCACCTCAGGGACCACACCCACCCACCTACCTACCACTGCCCTCAGCGATGTGGGTTGCCTGCTTGAGCAGAGGAGCTGCCACTGGTAGCAAATCATCCCACAGGTCTGAAGTTGTTCATTCTGGCAAGTCAAATTGACTGGAAAATAGGGGGCAGGTGTGGAGCAGGGAGTGTGTATGCGTGTGTGTTGCAGAGAGCACTGGCAGGACACGGAGAAAGTATAAGCAGCTCAGCATTAATGGCCTGGAAAACACCATGAGCATCAAGGCAGGCACACCCATGCTACCTCCTGCTCTGGGAATTTGTCAAGCATTTAAAAGCAAAAATCATTCCAAACACATAAACACACAAGTCATCCCCAGCTCAGAACTAATTCTCCTCAGCCCTGGCCTACTCTGCCACAAAATCCTGAGCCTTTGCAGCTGAACATTCCCTGTTTGAAAGGAAAATGGAGCATAATGCAGAAATAAAAAACTGGAGAAAGCAGGCAAGAAAACATGCACGTGGCTTTGTCTTCATAAAGTGCTCTGCTGTACTGTTACCCAAGTGGCTCCTCCTCTGCCCTGTCTAAGGATACTCCAGTATCCCCAAACACCAGGGACCCCTCCCAGCAGACAGAGGGACGGACACACCTCTTCTACAGGAGGGAGGAACCTCATATCCTCACCAAAAGCTAGCTGACATAAAACTACTCCACATGATTAAGCAGGCTATCAACTGGTGATACAAACCAGCATGAGCTTTGGAAGACCAAAGTGTTCTCCAGAACACCAACATCTCTCTGTGGGAAACATTGTGTTCGTTTTGCTTTGGACACATCACGTACAACACACCACAAGGACAGCTCTTACTACTCCAGAGAACAAAACCTTACCTCCAACCTGAGAAACTCTTCACTTTTTCCCCTACTAGGCCTGTGTCTGAAGCAGAGAGACACAGACAAAACGGTAGAGGTGCAAGGTGTCTCTTGAGCAGTTCAAGAGATAAAGGCAATATCTCCTGAAAAGGTGCTAGGACCACCTACCTGAGTGAGAGGGTCATCTGCAGATAGAGGTGCCACTAAAAGACCTGCTGAGAAGAGCAAACTCCTGAGCATGGATCAACTTCTCCTCAAGAAAGGCGAAAGAAAGAAAGGTGTTGTTTCTCATCCTAAAGGCATTCACATTCCCAAATACATTGACTCTCCTCGTGATGAGTGGTGGGTGAAGGACACTAATGACAAGGGGAGCAAGGACAGCAAATTCGCTCTGGGGTTGCAGAGGGAGGGTGACGAGATAAGGGTTAAATCTTTAAGTTAAGAATTCCATAAGCCCCACAACTCATCCTGACTCAACACTGGAAAGGAATCCTCTTCAGCTTGCCTTGGCTCATACTTGTGTCACTGGAAGACGCTATTTGAGAAAAGCAAAAGAGTTAATGGGAGAAAAGGGGAAAAATATCCAAGAAACCAACACGCACATACAAAAAGATGGCTTGAGAGTCATAAAGATGAAAATGAACAAGGGATTCAGCTGCAATCACTTGTGAGGAAGATACATCAATGTCAGCATCAGATATGAGCACCCTCAGCAAAAGATAGTAGTCGCTGTCATCCCAGAAAGCTGGCTGCACAAATAAAGCTGTTGAAATTGTCAGAAACTAAGCCAACACCGTCACTAACTACCTCGGTGTTGCTAGTAACTAAAATGGGAGCAACTTTCCTCCAAATTTTGACCTCAGATTCTAGTAGGCTCAAAGTTTGAAATTCAGTTCAGTACCTCAATATCCTAGGCTGTTTCCAGGCTTTCATTATTACTGAAGGGCTGCAGGAGTGCGAAGCTTGCAAATTACCAACCCTTGTGAAAATTTTACACACACCAGTTCTTAGAGACAAAGAAACAGTTTTTTTAACCAGACTGCCTTAGCCAGGGAGGAGGAAGAGGGCATATTTCATTATTCTTCCTATGTACACAGTTTATCGTTTTCAGAGACCTCCACAGAATTTTCCTTTGAGATTACGAACTCTCCAAGCTGAAAGTACAGCCAAGCATCTGTCATACTGCTGTGTGATAAAGAATATTTCTCTTATAAGTGTCCCCATTCTTTGAGAACCTTTCAGTCTTTTCTCTCCCAAAATATTATATATTTTCTGCTTTGTTTTAATTTTAAAATACAAGACTCTATTTACCTAAGAATTAACTGACATTTGAACTTAAATAAGCAGTTTATGATGAGGATGAAGCTCAGCAAAGTGGAAAAAACGCATGAGTTGTTCCAGCATAATCCATGCAAACAAATAAGAACAGTACTTGCTACAGCTCAAAACTTTCAGGCATATCTCACTGAGAGAAATGAAAATAATTTCAAAACAAAATCAAGTAAACACATCCCAGATTTAATGGACCATTGAGTTAGAGGACAGCTTTCAGTTATCTTGGAGCAGCTGATTTGGGTTGCCACAACCTGGGATCCAACTGGGGCCCGTTTGCTCCTTGCTAATTAAAGCTGCCTTCATCTCCGCGAAAGCTGGCACGTAGCTTTCTGAAGGTGAAGAATTAGCTTTGAAATTCAGGCTTGCACATGTGAATTTTCCATAGACCTTTTACTGCCTTGTGTTAACCTGCCCTTCCGTCCATCCCATTTTGCTCTATACGATACTGTCATTTCATGTAAAACTGCTCCTATTAGGGACAAGAAAAATTTTAATGAGGGTGGAAAGACATATAAAGACATTCACCTAATTGGTCTGTAGCACAGCATTTCAGTAGTAGGAGTGACAAACTGATGAACTCAAAGGCATCTGAAACTACCTGAAAGAAGTCTGTAGCAAGGTGAGGACAAGATGACAGACCCTCAAGCTGTGCCGGGGAAGGTTCAGGTTGGACATCAGGAGGAACTTCTTCATGGAAAGTGTTGTGAAGCATTGGAGCAGACTGCCCAGGGAGGTGGTGGAGTCACCATCCCTGGAGGTGTTCAAGGTGAGACTGGACGTGGCACTCAGTGCCATGGTCTAGTTTGACACGGTGGTGTTCAGTCAAAAGCTGGACTCAATAATCTCAGAGGTCTTCTCCAACCTAAATATTTCTGTGATTCTGTGATCTCCCCTCACTGAGGTGCAAGTTACTTGTTTTGCCATGGGACAGAAGCAGTTGTGTCAGATGCTCATCCATTCCTCAAAAGAAGTTTGCTTTGAATTTTTATGCTAACCTGATCCCATGGCAGGAAGACTAACTACTCCTCTCTTCTTCCAGACTTCAGCAAAGTCTCTTGACTGAGTCTTTTCAAGACTACCAAGAAGGTGAAAATTCTCCTTCATCCTCCTGGACCTGCCCAACTCTGCTCCAGCACCCCATGCTCCTGCAGGCAGGCAGAATGACTGGGACATTCAGCAGCCAGACAGACCCGCTCCAAACCACATTTCTCCGTAGTGCAACATCCAGAAAAGCTGCACAGTTTCACACTTCATCTTTATTGTCTCTTTTTTTAATTCTCATCTGCTCTACCATCTTAACTCCACGTGCCATTCCCGTTGTTCTTTGTGCAGTTGTTACTGATGCTGGAACATCTGAGATGTTCAAATCTTTCTGAAAAGGCTGTCAGTCCTTACTTGAGAAATCATGAGAAGTGAACACTTCAGGAGACCCAAATGTGATAAAAATAATCTCAAGAATCAAAAAGTGACTATTTTAATACAGCCTCCTTTCAAATAAGCTCTATTTTTTCCCAGTGTACGTCAGCAATCATCAACCATCATTGTCTTCTACAATGAAAAACGTGCACACCCAGCTCTGTTTCAGACCTCGCAGGCACGCTTGCATTTCTTTTCATACCCCTTGTTTTTTGCCTTTTTTTTCCCCTATGTTGCTGATTTATTGTTTGTTTGTTTTCGAGCAAGACAGAAATAAAATTAACTTTCCCATATGGAGAATACCAACCACAGAGCACTCGTGTCTGTGCAGTACAAATGCTCAAGAATAAGCTGCTTCTCCTCATCCAGCATGCAGAGTGCGTATCCCAGGCTGTGCGAGTAGAGGCTTAGAGCTTCAGTCAGATGAAAGATAATAAAATGAGCTTGGGCCTCATTAACTTACCCTGTTGATGTGAATATTAACATAGATTAAAATCCAAGCTCCAAAAAGAAAATGCAGTCCCAGCTCTCATCACAGGCAAACGGCAAGCAGTAATAACTTCCTTGAATTAATTTACTTCATCATACTCTAAAGCTACAGTAAGACACTCAACATAAAGGCCTTCTTCACATGGTTTTGGAAGTTTCGTAGCCAAGTGCAATTTCAAGAATTAAATCTCTGGTTATGCACTTTGTTTATGGCTTTGATGAATACCCTGCTGCTCTGGCTCCATATAGAGAAAGAGTCTAGGAAGGCATTTTTCTTTCTTTCAGGACCTAGTTCAGCTTGGTATGCACAAAAGCATTTATGAACATACCAGAATTTAGACAACCTTGCTCAAATTAATTTAATGGGGTGTATTCAAAATGATGAAAAGATGTTTCTCATTAATTTCTCTCTCTTCTGGAATAATGCTTTCCTTTTACTGATGTTCAGTTCTTTTACTCTGTTCTAAATAGATGTTATATTACCTTCATTACGGTTACATTATTGGTACTACACTAGTTATGCAAATAAGGACTCTTCATCTTATTTTTCCCCTCTGCTATTCCTACAGGGGATCTGTGTTTACAGTGTAGTCTTTGTACTTATGTAAGAAAACCTAAGGTGGAGAGAAGAAAGGAACTGCTGGGTTTTTTACTTACACTACAAACTTCATGTTTATCATGGAAGTTAAAAAATGCGTTTAACAACTTAACAAAGGGAAAGACATTTTTGGAGATCATTCATTCCTCCTAAAGTTCTGTCCAGTCTTGAACTGTCCCTTAGGAAAGCATCGGCCTCTCCCTGGGGTAAGGAGTTCGATGCATTAAGCGGCCATCAGCAATCCTCATCCAAAATCTTTAGGCCATCTTTTAGCTTTGTTAATCCCAGTCACCAGCTTATTCTTTAAAAAGTGCTTTCCTCAGAATCCACTGCCTCATTTGACTCCCATCATGAGATTCGTCTGCTACACCACGTGAGACTGCTCTGTTCTTTCCTGACATAGCTGACATGGAGAGGCATTGAAGTTGATTTTACCTTCAGATTCCCCATGCTGAGTGGATGGACTCCCTTGGCCAAGGGGATTTTATTCATCATGGAACCTACCCCATTCTTTAGGATACATCTGCCATCTGTATTTGTTCATCTACATTCAGGGTTGTAAGCTGTCCCTTGTGAACTCCGGTGGTCTTAAGACAGGCATCTGTTCCTGCCTCTGTGACAGAGACATTTCCTACCAGTAGCTTGTAGATCCCTGTAAGATAGCTTTAACCCAGCCAAAGGGTAGAGCAGCAGGTCATATGATTTTCAGGCATGCGTTTATTTAATTGGCAAAGATTTATTTGGATTTTTGTGGCACATCAAGCTATATGCTGCCTTATGCACTGTAGATTTCTATATATTAAATACACAGATCACTGCCTTAGCGTACAATGGATGCCTCTGCTGAGGATAGCCCTCTGTCATACCTTCGTTCTTACACTGTTTCCAATGCAGTTGCTGTGGGCAGAGCTGCACCTCCCCAAAGACAGGCCTTTCTGCATAAAAAACATCCCACAATCTGCTAAATTGCTTTTGCACCTGTCAGGCAGTCATTTGGCTACCCATAAATTACATTATTCCTTCTTGCTCTACCCAGCATCCTCCTCATGTTTCTTTAGTTCTCTTGATGAGACCTTCTGCCTTCAAACCCTAAAAAGTCTCTTCTACTTTTCTCTAACTACTCCATTTCATCTTCGTGGGTTTCTTTGGTGGCCGAGCCTGCTACTCAGAAATGCCAAGTGCATCAGGCCACCTAATAGTTCATGAGATTACTGACTGAGCCCTTCTTTTGCAGGTGAAATGGCAAGAATGAAAACCAAGAACGAAACCTCTGTCAAGGAAGAGGTAAGCCAGTAGATCAGTGTTGTTATTGCTATATGGGCGGTGTTATCTACATTTTCTGAGTGATGGCTCTGCTATCAGGACTTACTGGGTTGTGTTTTGGCATCTCTGAGCTTGGTTTGGCTATGGCTGCAGAATCACTGAACAGTTGGGATCATCACGCGTAACTCGTTCTTTTCTTTAGCCTGAAGCTGACAGGTTTCAGTGTGTATGGTAAAGGACCAAGAAAACACAGTGGTCGTTGTGTAACTGCTCCTGTTATCTCGCCAACAAGAAAGACTGGCCAAACAGACAAGGAAAGTACAAAGATAACCTCCCCAAGCCAAGCCAGGGCTGGAGGAAGGGAACCCACTTCCACAGCTGGGAGGAAGGGAGTCCACTCCCACTTCTGAATTCCTCCTGGTGAAGAATTTGAGTGACCAACAGCTCACCTCAAGCACTTTCTTCTAAAGGAAATCTGGTGCTGTTGACCTTCAGGGCTCAGAAAAGCACAGGAAAAGTGTGTACAAAAGCCCACATAAGTTTCATGAGGTCTAATGCAAAAAAAGGAAAAGTGCAATTTTTTCATCTGAAGTCATTCAATCATTTGGAATATCATGTGTCTGATGGTCTTCTCCCCTCCCCCAGAATTAGCACAAGCGAGAGCATGGACTTCACTAGCTCATGTGAGATGCAAGGTAATTTCTGTGCAAAGCCTTTATCCTGAGAGTTACGTAAACTGAATGATTCAATGCTCCCTGAAATCTCCACAGAAAAGGCTGACAATGAGAAGTGCTTTCCTGTTCCTACCTCAGCACTCACCATTATTTTCCACCATTATATTTATGCCACTCTATCTTGGGTTTGCTCTAGTGAAACAAGTTCATCTTGTCTATAAAGGACAGCAGGCTGTTGCCTTATGATCATTTTTAATCAACATTCTAGACATGAGCAAGTATCTGGAAACCAAAGTAAAAAAAAAAAAAAAGAGAGACCTAGGAATACATGAAGAAGGAAGAAGAATGGTTTTCCTGCTCTTTCTCCTTGAGAGAAAATATTTTTACACATGGTTTTTAGATCAACCTGAGCCACGTCTCAAAAAGTAGAATCAAACAAACAAAAATAAGAAAACAAAACAAAAACAAACACAAACAAACTACATACACACACGTTACCAAAAAAAAAAGATAACATGCAGCTTTCCACCACATACCTACTCCTCCTCCCCCAGAGGTTATGCTGGTCAAACCTGTCACTGGGCAAAACACATTACTAGCAGAGGGAGAAGACAATTCGGTATTGAATCACGGTTATTTCATATGGTTTCCCAGATGGAAAACCATAAATCAGGGTGAGGGTTTACTGCAAAACAAAACAGTCTGGAGCAGGGAGAAAACATATGCATGGATGCATATATTAAAAGCAGTTTGAGAAAATCAGTTAGACATTTAGAAAATCATAGGCAGTGAAGAATAAGTTTCCACATTTTTTCCAATCAAAACTTTGCATTAGAAACCATTGTCCGGATGTATTGACAACTTGCGTACATATAAGTACATTGATTTTGTACTGCGGAATTAAACCTCCCTGCTGCCAAATTTGGAATATTAGGAATATTCCAAATTTGGAATATGCAAAGTTAATATGGAATCAGAATCACTAAGGTTGGAAAAGACCTCCAAGACCATCGAGTCCAACCTCTGAGTGACTACCACCATTTCAACTAAACCATGGCACTAAGTGCCACGTCCAGGCGTTTCTTGAACACCTCCAGGGACAGTGACTCCACCACCTCCCTGGGCAGTCTGTTCCACTGCTTAACAACCCCTTCTGTGAAGAAATTCTTCCTGATGTCCAACTTGAATCTCCCCTGGCACAAGTTGAGGCCATTTCCTCTTGTCCTGTCACTAGTCCCTTGGGAGAAGAGACTGACTCCCACCTTGCTACGACCTCCTTTTAGGGAGTTGTGGAGAGTGATAAGGTCTCCCCAGAGCCTCTTTATCTCCAGGCTACATAATCCCAGCTCCCTCAGCTGCTCCTTATAGGACTTTACTCTCCAGACCCTTCACCAGCTCTGTTACCCTTCTCTGGACCCACTCCAGTACCTCAATGTCCTTCTTGTAGTGAGGGCCCAGAACTGGACACGGGATTTGAGGTATGGCCTCACAACTGTTGAGTGCAGTGGGACAATCACTGCCCTGGTCCTGCTGGCCACACTATTGCTGATCCAGGCCAGGATGCCATTGGCCTCCTTGGCCACCTGGCCACCCACTGGCTCCTGTTCAGCCACTGTCAATCAGCACCCCCAGGTCCTTTTCCTGCGGGCAGCTTTCCAGCCACTCTGCCCCCAGCCTGTAGCACTGCCTGGGGTTGTTGTGACCCAAGGGTAGGACCAGGCACTTCACCTTGTTGGACCTCATAGTGTTGGCCTCGGCCCACCAATCCAGCCATGTCCAGATCCCTCTGCAGAGCCTTTCTACTCTCCAGCATATCAACACTTGGTGTTATCTGCACTTACTGACTTGATCTCCTCATCCAGATCATTGATAAAGATATTAGAGAGGACTGGCCCAAATACTGAGCCTTGGTCAACTGCACCAGTGGTCTGCCTCCAACTGGATATGGCATCATTCACCATGACTCTCTAGCCTGGCCATCCAGGCAGTTTTTCACCCAGCAAAGAGTGCCCTCATCCAAGCCATGGATTACCAGCTTTCCCAGAAGAATGCTGTGGGAGACAGCAACCAAGGCTTTACTGAAGTCTAGGTAGAGACATCCAGAGCCTTTCCCTCATCCACTACAGGGGTCACATGCTCATATAAGTGGATCAAGTTGGTCAAGCAGGCACTGCCTTTCCTAAACCTGTGCTGGCTGGGCCTGATCCCCTGGTTGTCTTGTCCATGTGATTGCACTCAAGATGATCTGCTCCGCAACCTTCCCCAGGCCTGTACTTCTCTGGATCCTGCTTCTGACTGTTCCTGAAGATGGGTGTCACCTTTGCTGATCTCCAGCTGTTTGGGATCTTCCTAGTTAACCAGGACTGATAATTAATGATGCAGTGTGGCAATTCTGCCAGCTCCCTCAGATGCTCAGATGAATGTCATCTGGTCCCATAGTCTTATGAGTGTCAAAGTGGCTCAGCGAGTCACTAACTACTGCCCCATGAATTGCAGGGCATCTGTTTTGCTCCCTGTCTCTGTCTAGAAGCTCAGGGGGCTGGTTGCCCTGAGGATAACCAGTCTTTCTTTTAAAGACTGAGACAAAGAAGACATTAGACACCTCAGCCTTTTCTTCATCCTGGGTGACAATGTTCCTCCCTGCATCCAGTAAATGATGGAGATTTTCCTTGGCTCTTTATTTATTGTTAACGTATTTATAAAAAACCTTTTATTATCTTCCTTAGCAGTGTCCAGATTGAGTTCTAGCTAAGCTTGCACCTGGTTTTCTCTGTACATCCTCTAACGACATCCTTGTATTCTTCCTGAGTGCCTGACCTTTCTCCCAAAGGTCATATATTCTGTTTTTTCCCTGAGTTGCAGCAAAAGCTTCCTGTTAAACCAGGCTGATTTTCTTCCCCACTGGCTCATCTTTCAGGACAAAGGGACAGCCTGCTCCTGAGCCTTTAAGATTTTCTTCCAAAAGTGTGTCCAGCCTTCCTGGACCCCTTTGTTATTAAGGACTCTTTCCCAATGGACGCTCTAAACCAGTGTCCTGAACAGCCCAAAGTCTGCTCTCAGGAAGTTCAAGGCAGAGGTTTTGTTGATGCCCCTTCCTTACCTCACCTAGGATTGAAAACTCTGTCATTTCATGGTCGCTGTGCCCAAGGTGGCCTCCGACCTCCACATCTCCCACCAGTCCTTCTCCGTGTGTAAACAGCAGGTGTAGCAGGACCTCATCCCTGTAGGCTCACTTACCAGCTGCAACAGGAATTTATCTTACACACACTCCAGAAACCTCCTAGGCTGCCTCTTCTTCACTGTGTTCAGTTTCCATCAGAAGGTCCAGCAAGTTAAAATCTCCCATCACCCATATTCTTGAGCCGATAAGACATTTTGCATAAATATTATTTTGGTTTATCATGTAAGAATATTTTGACAGGATGTTCTGGGCTCGTATATTTTTTATAAATCGTTGCTCTGTTGATAAAGCAGAAATGTTGGGTGAACAACAGCAGCAAGTAGTTACAATTTCCCATCTTGCTACTACCCAGCATACCAGGATTTATATCTAATTTCACCAATAGTTTTCATTGTCCTGCTTTTTTACATTTTCCTTACTCTGTTATTGTTGGGGGGGTTTTAATCATTATCTTCAAATTGACATCCTTGGGCCAACTCAGTTTTAATTTAGGAGTATGAAACAAAAATAGCTTCATGAGACAAGAATTAAACAAATGAGAAATGAGCAAATGGCAGAACCCAAGCCCTTTTAGCTGCTCTTTGAATGTAAGATGATTTATAACAGTGAGGTTATGTGGTAGAGTTTAGAGTGCAAAGCTTACTAAATAATGAATACAGTGCTTCCATGTAATTTTGTTGGCAATAGCCCTGAGCAATTTTAATTAGCTTCACCTCCCATTAACAGCAAGGACAGCTGTGGATGTGCAGCCTTCCTACAAGAGTTCTGCAAGTTGACTTATCTAGATTTAATTTTTTTGCTATCAAAACACATCACCACCAACACAGAGGAGCACAGAGGAGTGATGACAAGCAGCCAAACACCAATATCCTAATCAGACAGAGAGGAGTACCCTGACCTGGCTATTCCCAGGCTCAGTCCACTGTCCTGGTATGAAACCCATCATCGAGATGAGTTTTGGTGGGAGACCCCTTCTGGATTGCCTTACAGACTGAGGGGGCGTTACTGCCTTAAGGGATGTGGGATTCATTGAAGCATGCCAGGGAAGAGCCCATGGGGATTTTGCAAGACTAACTACAGGTTTTAAGGGAGGAACAGTGAGGGATCAAGAAGGTTTTAGAGAAATAAGCATGGCAAGCCCCCCAAGAAATAGGATAAAAGCAGCTGATTGTGTGCAAATAGGTGTGCTCAGCACACTTCTCCGGCCATGCCCTGTGCCTGATTGCAATAGCCTGTCCTGTCTTCTCATTAAACTCCACTTCTATTTTCCTGGGTGAGGGGCTCTCTGCTCTGTGTACGTGGAGGCCCAAGCACCACTGATCAGGCTAGGAGACCATGAAGAACAGAACCCCTTTGTCTAGGATGCCAGCAACTGGAGAAACTGGCAGACCTGCAGGCATGCCTGGATGTGTAGAGTGCTGTGTAATCACTGGCAGACATGGAGGGAGACTGAGCAGGGTGAGAGTCCTGGGTGCCAGGTCTTGCAGCAGCCAGAAGCATGGTCTGGGCAGCAGAGAGACCAGGAGGTCTGAGAGCTGGCTGCTGGAGGGATCAGGAACCCAAAACCAGCCACTGGAGAGATTGTGGCATCTGCAGGTTGGCTCAGACACATCTTTGCATGTTGTGTGCCAGAGGCACCGGAGAGCAGAGGATCCAAGGAGCATTTACTGGGTAGGCTATGAGTCTAAGGCCAGTGGCTGGAGAGATCCCTAGTGTGTCTCTGTGTGTCTGAGCACCAGCATTGGAGGGTCGCAGATGCCATCTGTCCCATAACTTGGGGTGATCTTGGTTTGTCTGGTGATAGGCGTAGGAGCAGTTGCTTCTTTACACAGTTTGCCAACAGAGGGAATTTTTGTCTGGATGCATTACCCAGGATGTTTAACCAGACAAACCAGGTCTTGTCTCTGCCAGGCCTGGAGTCAGTGCCATCCTGTTGTTCCCTTCTGTGCTTATCTCATGGCAAAGTTCTTCCATGGCCTTAAAAGTGTTCAAGACAGGGAACTGTGCTCTCGAAGTCCTTGGAATTCCCTGTGTGCCTGCAGGACATACCTGCTCAGCCTGGCTGCTGGGGACATGGGGCTGCAGAAGCAATCTCACCTCCATCTGGCTACCAGATTTGGCAGCTCCCAATAATTTCCTCCTGAGATTGCAGCTGAAAGGTGCAAACAGCCCCCCACAAAATTTCCTCAAGGAAAGGTCAACAGGACATCTTGCTGCTAATTCAAGGTCAGACAGCAACTGTCCCCTGACACTCTGATGCTTGCCTGCCCTGGTGGAATCAGTGACACCAGTGTCTCTTGCTACTGTCTGAAGCCTGGTGTTCACCTACAACATTGGCCTCAGCTGCAGTTCCAAAAAGGCACGGCTTAAGGAATGGGTTCGGTACTCTTTGTCCTTAACCACTTAGCTGCTGCCACATGAAGAAATTGCATCATTTATGTTCTTCTGCCCATTTTCCTCCTCTGCCCCACTAGCCAGCTTCCAGCTTGATTTGTTTTCCCTTCACTGCAGAATTCTTCTGGCAAACCACTACAATGAGCTCAAGAAATTGGTGTAACACCCAGAGAACATTGTGCCCCAGGAGCCCCTCGCCTCTTTGCTTTTGCTACCTCTGCCTGCCATGCTGGTGGCTGGAGAGCAGACCTCCTGCTCACTCGTGAGGCACAGATCCCTGTCTGCTTCCTAACATCAGGGAAATTTGGAGAGACAGCTGTAAGCAGAGGAAACTCGCCTCAGGACCAGAGATCTGCTGATTAGATGACTATGACTTGGTGTGCCCAAAGAGTTTTTACCCTGCCTTTCCTCAGAGCTCAAGCCCTTTCCAGCCTCAGCACCAGATATAAAAAATTTCCCTAGTGAGTGTGGATAACCCAGCAGACAAACATAGCCCAAAATGCAAGATGGACAATCAGTTCCTTGCCTGTCCCGATTTTCACTTCTTTTAAAGGAGGAAAAAATGAATAGGGGTGGTTTTGTTATTTTTTTAATAAAATCTAATGTGATTTCTGTATTATTACCAGAGATGTGTTACGAGGACCAAGAATCTGACCTCACAGTTCTCATTACCTTCTGTTATCTGGCAGCAATTTTTTGGGGGTTTTTATTTCATCACTAAGGGAATAAGAAAATTGGACCTATTCTGTTTCACTATACCAATTTGCTACAAAAGGTTGATATTCTTGGACAGCAGATGCTTGGAGTCTTGCCAAATGGGAGAAGAAAATCGAAATCGGTTTTCTGTTGTTATTACAAAGAGTACTGTGTGCTTTTAGGTCTATAACATATCCTCACCTCTTTAACAGTCTGTCAGACAGCTGGAAGTTTTCTAAATTACACAAAAATACCAGTTTTAGATTCTGTCACTACAGATACTTAGAGCGGCCAAATCCAGAGAACAGAGCAGAAGTCTACACCAAAAGGATAAGCCAGATGGGAGGGCTCTACATGATGGCAGGCTCCACAAAACAGTCTGACTGCTCAGAGAAAGCTGAATGAATTACTGAAAGTTTTTCCTTAGACATCCATTCATGTTTGATGTGGAATATGCGAGCCCAGATGTTTTCTCCTGTAATATTTTAACAGAGCTCTTACCGCAATGGATAAAACAGCATATCTGTGTAATTCCTTCCACAGCTGCTGGTGAAGGGTGCGAGGGCTCCAGCTACTTTTTTTGAGGAGGAGAAACAGCCCCAGTGAAACTAATCAAGGAGAAACAGCAAGTGGGAAAGGGACTTAGAGATCAATTAGTGCCTTGTACCCTTTGTTTTCCAAAACATTTTCCCCCCAACTTGACCCACCATCAAATCAAGAAGTGTTAGCTAGCAGAAGATGCTCAGTTGATGTCTGTACAGCCAACACTTCCTTCCCATAGTTACAGTGCTGCTGGAGCTCATGTGCATGAGCTTTGGCAGCACTAGAGATCCTCAGAGCAAGAGGCAGCTTTACGGGACCGGGAGCCTGGCCTTACAGCTGCTAACACTGATTTATTTGATCGTGTCTCCACTGTTATTTCTCTGCTGACTGTAAAGCAGGTTGCCTGAGCCTTTAGAGAAGTAGCTTTCTGGAGGGAGCAGGCTAGATTTTGCAATATCACAGGGGTTGTTTTAATTTTACGTACTTTTAAAACCTGAGGTAAGAAGTAGACTATATCCCCAGTAGATGGAATTAGCAACAGGGACAGAGCACATACCTGGAGCAAATTAATTACTCAGTACAAGACAAAAACTAATAGCTATGAAAAAAGCAGTTGGGGGGCCGACCAAAGTGTATTTAAGGGATTTCACTTTTTAAAACCACTTGGCCCTCAAAGTAGTCTGTAATCAGATATACAAAACAGAGGTAACAAAAAAAAATCACTGACTCTCTGAAGTTTTAAGGCAGGAGGTTTTCGTCTCAAGAAAGGGAGGATGTGCTGTCTCTAGATAGCTTTCTAATTTAGGAAAATAAGTTCTCTCTACACAAAGATGTTGGCAGGCCTACCTAGCTCTTATCAGCTCTGTTTAGGCTTCCTAGCAAGTCGCCACATGGTGTCTTTAACTACAGAGTTAAAGAAAGCTTCTAGCTAAATGGCTTACTGACAAAGATATCTGCTTTTAAACTACACACAAAATAGGTATTTAAAAAGTCATCCAAACCTCTGGCCTCAGAGGTAAAATATATTAGAAGAAGAAAACAACCACACATATCCTAATGTCAACCATTATCAACCATTCATGAACCCCATAAGTCTCACCCGTCAGCCTCTCCTGATCCACCCCGCTCCTGTCACCCAGGAAATTTTGCACCAAAACCTTCAGATGTGCAAGTACGGTCCCTGGAGGACGAGCACTAAAGCCGTTTGCAAGGTCAAGGTCTCTTCTGTTGAAAATACCGTGTGTCTCGGCTTCCTTCAGCTAAGCTGTGGCATGTCAGCTTTAATGCTTCAGGCAATTGTAGCTGTCACCAAACGACACAAGAGAAAGTTGGCCTTTAAGATAGTTGAGAACTTTAACCATTTTCTGGGGTATTCAATTTGTAATAACAAGAAGCGAACGCAAGATCAATATGTAATGCAGAACTTGGTTTAATCATAATTTTACTGACAGGCTCATTCACACCAGGGAAACCAGGGCTTTTTGAGAAACAAAGTAAGGAATAACTTTTAGAAAAACTAAAGCTCCTCTATTGGGTACTGATCAGCAAAAATAGGGCTGGTCCTATTCCAAGAGGCTCTCACTAAAAGCTTACACTTAGAAATTTGGAAGTTAAAATGTACTTTCTGGGGGCTGAAAAAAAGCTGGATGCAAGAAGTGGCATTATATAAAGGAGTTTTAAGGCTATCAGAAAGATAGAACAGGGGAGACAACATGCTGATATGGAAAACCTGAATCAATCCTAAACCCCAGAGCCATTGTTATGCTCTTCCCATTGCTCCTTCACAAGCAAATAGTAGCCCCACCCTCCTCTTCACGAAACAGCCCAAGTGGAAAGTGATCTCTGGAGGTCATCTACTCCAACCTGCCTGCTCAGGCAGGGCCATCTAGAGGCATTCACCCAGGACCATGTCCAGATGGCTTCTGAATACCTCTAAGAAGAGAGATTCCACAGCCTCCCTGGGTCCTTCTGTGCCTGTGTTTGATCACCCTTACCCATAAAGAAGATCCTTTTGATGTATAAACGGCATTTTCCCTATTTCAGTTTGTGCCCGTTGCCTCTCATCTTTCCACTGGAAAGCAGTATCCTACCTCCAGAGATCACGTCGAGCCAAGGCCTCTGCTGTGCCACGGGTACTTGTTTGAGTCACTGCAAGGGACCATGTCTCGAGTGACACCTGCCCATGGCCCCCAGGCAGCCTCTCCTGGCTGCCTCCATCAATGCCTCTCCTACCGCACCCTGCATTTTCATCTTCTAGTTAGAAAGGAAGAAGCCAGTATAGAGCTGCCTCCCCACATCTGTTTTCCATTCCCCAGTCTCCTTCCCTGTCCTCCTGCCTGGATTATTCCTGCTCAGGGCCTGCTCTGCTACGCTTTCCTCCTACACCCACCTCTTGCACCTCTGCACAGTGTCTTCTCCTTTACTAGCTGCACCCTCGCATCTGCCCCACCATCTCTTACCAACCGTTCAAGGCAACCAGAGGTGGAGGTGTTCATGGCAACCTCACTCCCAGGCAACCAAGGTCCTCACAAGTCTTTAGGAAATTCGAGAGCGTTATAGGAAGCAGTCCAGCCTAACCCACCACTCTGATACATTTATGAGACAGGATCGGGCACAAAGTCACACCAGTATTTCTGTTTGTCATTTTTACACCCTGTCCACTAATTCTCTTACTTTTATATTTCCTGTTAGGTTTCCCAGCACAAGTGTCAAATTTAGCAGCCTACATTTTCCTCTGTCTCCACTGGAAACCTTTCTAAAAAACTGGTGTCATGGTTGTAACAGCCTTATGACATCAAACTGGTTTTAGGCAAGAGTTTGCAAGCTGCTGTAGGCAGATCAGCTCTTGCATCCTTACACTCTCCTTTGGAAGACTTGGGTGAATGTCTTCCAGTCTTGGTTATCTGGTGATATTCGTTTTGTCTATTCCTTCCATAATCTGTTCTGCAGTCACTTAGGACTGGGCAACTCAATGTGTGACTTCTTTATGATGTGCTAACCAAAGATGAGCACTGCAGTCAGGATCCTTTCCCCTGAAACATACGCCCTTTTTGAGATGGTGGGAAAGGAGTGCAAACACTTTGCTCTCTCACACACCCACTCCCTGCCTACAGAACATGTATTTTTTAATGCCCACACTCAGAAGAAAGAAGTAGGAGTGCTGCAATTTTAGTATACTCGTTTTGTTGAAAATTTATACAACCTACTTGCTTTCTGCTTCCCCCACCCCGAAAGGCTCAGAGAGTCAAGCAAGATGCTTTCAGCTGCTCCTGGCAGATGCCCCCAGTGGCCAAGGCGTACAGGCATCACTCCTGCATTCCCCTGGTGCTGCAGAGCCTGGACCAACCCTGACGTGGGCTGGTGGTACAGTGCAGCCAAGTCCTCTTGTACCAAAGAGTAAACCTTAGCTGTTACGTAAAATACACGGATTCCCTCTCCCGTGCTGAAGAGGTCTTTGTTTAGCTCCGATCCCTGCCCTGGGGATGGCACAGATGAGATGCAAATCCATTCTTGTTCCACCAGCAGAAGAGGTGGATCCTGCCAGCTCTCTGTTTCCGAGGACCAGCTCTCACACGCGTTTACACACTTGCACTTGGGGGTGGGCGGGGGTGAGGTGTCTGCCTCCCTCATGTCGCTGTCGTTTACATCTCTCTCCTTCCTCAGAGGGCTGTTACAGATTTGAAAAGACCTAGCTCCACTCCACTGGCTTTGACAGGAGAAAAAGCCTCCCTTCCCAAGCCTCATCTTACAGGAAAGCCCATGCAGACTATTAAAACACATATAGTGTTTATAATATAATACAGTATAATCCCACTGTCTTTTATCGAGAAGGACTGATGTGGATTTCCACTGTTTCATAATGCAAAAAAATATATAATCAAATATTCTGCCAACCACACTGGCTGTGAAAATTAAGTGTTACAAGTGACCCAAATAAAATTTAACCACTATGTTTCTCATTCTCTCCCAGTGAAGGTACAGTCATCCCCAGCTCTGATCCCTGACTACAGATTATGGAAGCAAAATTCCCCGTGTACTTCCGCTGTTTCTACATTTTAAAACAAAAACAAAGCAATTAATTTGGTGTCGAGTGATTCAGATATAGAATTCCAATCTGTTTTCCTATAATCTTTGAGGAAAACACTTGTTCCTGCCTAAATGGTCATAGGTTTGCCGCCTGGATGATAATCCTGATGCAATTTCACACTGATTACCAAGGATTTTTACTGTGGCATAGCTGATCAGAGAAGTAGGCTCATAGGTGATTCTGTAGCAGTCTAGGTGATCTGTAAAGCCATCTTACTTCCTTACTTCTTCATTTTTAGTACTAACCAAAATTGTTACATATAACACAGCAAAACAGAATAAAGAAGTAAGAATATTAAAAATTGTTTTAAGCAGTATAAGCAGAAAGGTAGTGAAGGTGGTGATGAGACCTGAGAGGAGCCTGATGATGGATTTTGTTTTCAGAGAGCAAGACAATTTCATTGCCAGGAAGCACTTCTGAGGAGGGGGGAATTGCTAACAGCAGAGCGGCTCCACTTAACATCCACGCTTCTCCTTCACTGTGTGCTTGGGCAGCAGTACAGGCAGTGAAGCACGGAGACAGTACCCAAGAGCAGCTCATGGTTGAACTCAGTACATCCACAATAACCATGAGGGACCACTCTCCGGTAAAGGATTTAAATGACATAGAACAAAATTCCATCAGAAAACCTTTATTTTGAAAAGGGCTGTGGTTACTGTTCCTAGGCCTCAGCACACTGCTTCTGCTACCAACAGGGAGTCCGTGCTCAGTCCGTGCTGTGGTCAGATTTGGGTGTGCTAAACTCTCACTTTGAGCAAATTATTTGCCAATGTATGCCATAAAAATTTCTGTTCTCTTTGCTGTCTGTCCCCCTGTATTATGAAGAGACTTTAACAACTATCCTATTTCCAGAACAAATAAGATAACAGTACCAAGATGTATTCCTTCTGCCCACTCTTGCCATGCTCAAAATCACTGAATTGTCCTAGTGCATTGCTGCAATATTTTTTTCAAAATCACATTTCACAGTTTCCACTGGATTTCTTAGATGCACAAGTGACTTTCCAGCCAATGTTTGGGCACAGAAAACCATTCAATAAGAACACCCTACTCATCCTGTACTCCTAATGAACACAGAGATTTTACCTGCCCTCTGGAAGCTTTACCCAGTGGATAAGCAGGCCTTCTCCTCTTTCAAAGCCTGCTGCAGCCCCAAGAGCCTCCCTAGAGAAAAGCAACACCTCCACAGCCACCCTGCAGCCAGGTAATTCCAACTCTGTGCAGAAATGCAGGATAATTACAGCTGAATTTCCACAGCAGGTGCACTCGGCCCACAGACCCTGCCATCTCCTGGGGAGCAGAGACAACTCCGTGAGAAAGAGAGGCCCTGCGGGGACAGCTCTGTGAAAAACTGAGCCCAGGCAACATGTTTCAGCCACACATCAGGTTTTGCTGCTTCTACATCTGCTCTCTTTCCTGTGTGGTCTGTCTTTCCCCATAGGAAGGAATCCTCAGACCTGTGCCTGGCTGCAGATCTCCAGGGCAGGTGTTCAGGCAGACACTGCTGCCCAGACACGGCCAGGCTGCCCCGTGCCTGAGCCACAGCTCCTTACTCATGTCCTGCTTCACAGCCTGATCCTGCTCCCGACCACCCTGTGCTGCATTTAAATGTCTGCCACGCTCCACGTGCCGCTCACCTGTCGGGCACGCACACCTGGCCCTTTCCGGAGTTATCCCACATGTCAAGGATCCTCTTCAGCAAATTATGGGGGGTATGTTGCTGCCAGCCTGGGCCAGGCCCCTTTGTTTTCATACACCTGCATTGTTCTGCCCGTGACAGAAACCTGACATTGTCCCCCGTAGTTTCATGATCAGTTTAGATTTTAGTTACTAATGAAACCAAGCCAGGCTTGAAAACACTTTTTTTCACATGTCTGGGAACTGAATGGAGACTAGTTTCTTCATTAGCAAGAAAGCTGTTTTACTCTTTCAGGTGCTTTTTCCTTAGCCTAATTGCTAAGGTCTCTTTTGTACTTAAATTATTGTTACTTAGCTTGTTCAGACAGTTTTAACTTGCTTGTTCCTCACTCTGCAGGTCAGAGGTGTCCTTTGCCAATACAATACAGTCTGTTTGTAAGAGAAGCAGTAAGGAAAAGTCAAATTTTCAATAAAGCATCTCGTGGTCATTTAGAAAATAAATTTTAAAAGTGTTTTCAGTTAGTCCTTTTACTGAAGCAGAAATCTGATGGAGGAACACGGAAATTGTCTGAGAGAAACTGTGGAAGAGAAGTTTAGTGGCGTGCCAAAAATATCTGATGGAAAATAAGACATAGCAAAGTTGTGATCTGTATTCAATTCAGCTTACTGGAGGTCTGCACGCGTTATCCTCTGCATGTCCTTCCCTCTTTAATTATCTTGCCAGCTTCAGTGGCACTCAATCTCAGGGTCACCAAAGCTACTTGCTGGTAACCCGATTGCCAACAACAACAAAAGACTCAGAATTGCCTGTTTTGATTATTGTTTAATTTTCATTCAATTCACAGTCAGTCCATGGTGAAAAGGGCTTCTTAATGCCTATCTCATGATCTGGAAATTCTCACCAGTGAGTGAAAATAGCTGCCCCTCAGAAGGGAGTACAAGTCCAGAGCTACTGGTCGCTCAAGGACACCCAAATGCCAACGGTAGCTATTTCCTCCTAAAAGAGCCTGTCCCAGATGTGCACTTATTCCCCCATCTCCATCACCCTTAGGTGATACTTCAGCTTCTTCTGGCGAAGTCGACTGAAAAATACTTGCTGTGCAAAGATCAAAGTAAAGCAACAATTAAAACTGGGTGAGGGCGTTGCTGAAGTTTAAAGGAGAAATGCTGGAAGACATTCACAGAGAGAAATGTGGAGATGATGGGCATGTCATTTTGCAGCACCGGAGCTCTTTCTGATGTGTGATTTCACACGGCCTTAACTGGCAGAAAATTTTCAGAAGACCTTTTCAAAACAAAGTTTCAGAAATACTCTGAACTTCTTTAGGCACAGCTCAATCAGGCTTGAGTGGGGGCATGAAAGGGGGAAAATTAAAAAATGTAATGGAACACAGGCCAGTACCCCTCGCTTTGCTTTTTAGCTTTTCACTACCCACCTGTGAGGTAATAGCAGACTGCTGCTATTGCAAGCAGCCAGTTTTGCCTGGACCTTCTGGATCTGGGTGAGACGACAGCAGGGAAGCTGCAGGAGCCTGTGAAGAAAACACCACTAACACTGAATTGGCAGCTCAGTGCAGGAGGCAGAGCTGTCAGGGGTTTAATTTGCCTTCCTCGCACAGGCGCTTCTTCACTGCAGCCACCACTGAGGTCCCTGGAAGAAGGACTGTAAGGGAGGAGGGCATGTTGATGCCTTAGGTTTTAACTTTTATATTTTTCAAATCCTGCTCTGCCTGGTGTGCAACTCTGAAGTTTCTTGTGGCCTGTGAGCTGCTGTTCTCTCCTGCTGGTCACACACAACAAACCTCTGCAGGCTTCCACTCCAAGGACACCAGGCCCAAAATGCGTAAACTAAAAGCCTCTGAAGGGGGTCAAACTTGGGGTAATTACATCATGAAAATGAGGTTATAATTGGAGAATTAACCCTGATATGCAAATGAACCAAGCTTATAAAAGTGTGAAGAACTCATGACCCAGCGTCCATCTTGGGTGTCCATCTGGATTGCCCAGGGTGTACCTTTGAAGGCCCTTCAAATAAATACCTTCTTTTATTTTCTTATTCTTGTTTGGTCTCTGTGTTTTAGATGGCCTCTTAAGGCATCAATGTGAGAAAAGGTTTTGATAGCTGGCCAGTACCTAATGGTCCTCTTGAAATATTCAGGGAGAGAAAATGGTGTATTCCTTCAACTGCCTCTCCTCTTTCACTTCTTGAAACTCGATCTCAGTGGTTTTCCTGTGTGAGAAACCCTAGCTAACTAGGAATAGCTTTAGGATATTTAAGATCTCATCCTTGTGACATCAATGCAAGGACATTGATAGTTCCAAGGTGCTAGGGAGAATGAGGTGGTGGTACGCTGTGTAGAAATAGTAATGATCTCATTCACAAGAACTGGGGAGGGCCAGAGAGAAGTGCCATTTCATGAAAAACTGTAATATCACAAAATATCTGTAACACAACTCCAAAGAGTTTTAAATAATTGAAGAGGGACTTTAGGTGCTGCTGAATGATGATGCTCTGGGCTTTCAGGCCAAGTTTTCTGAAGTTTACTATAGACTCCAAAGAGGGAGTGCATTCTAGCTTGAAAACAGATCTGAGTGAGCATCGAGCTGCCCTGGGATCAAAGTTTGTTAATATTTTAATGTTTCTAACGTGACGCAGAGTGCATGAGAAGTATAAGCCTTGGGGACCATCCTGCTTAATTTATGTAGTGAGTCACTATCAAAAAGCAAGGCTGTAGTTCTGCCTTCCTGATGGCACATTAAATTCTGGCTATTCTCAATAGTCCAATACGGAGGATTAAAACAACCTCTTCTTCCCCTTCTACATTTTTAACAAAGACAATAGAAAATTAAACTGGTTCAGGACAATAATAGGCAATCAAGAAAAGATGTTGGAGCTGACTGTCATCAGCTATACCACTTTTCAGTCTAGTATAGTGGTAAATCAGATCAGCATTTGACAAACAAAACAGTCATGCTGGTGCTGGAATAATTGCATGCATTGTCAGAAATGCAAGTAAAGGCCTTCAAATGTTCTGCCTACTTAACATCAGCTCTGCTTTATTTAAAATAGTCATCTACAGAGCAAACATGATCGAGGGAAAAGCAACACTGTGAGGCACAAATGAGCAACAGTAATCACAAAAAGCTGAGCAGAACACATGTGAAGGGCCCCACCATGGGACAAGCAGCAGCAGCAGGCTGGCTGCCCAACAGCAGGACACACAGTGGGGTCAGGAAGAGGACAGACCTCTCAGGGCTCTTCTTTGCCCCTAACAATCCCATATACGACCAGGCAAAACACTGGTTCTCCAGCTTCGTGGGCAGAGGGGTTAGGACAGGAATCTCCCCAGTGAGAGGGTGATGTAGCACAGATCTCTATGTAGGAAAAAAAATGGACAGCCTTAGCCTGCAAATGTCAGCTCTGTGGTGAGCAGAGTGAGAGTCCCAGTCTCCAGCCAGCTTTGGATGCTGAAAACCACTGTGCCATCAACAATGCATTTTGGCTCTCCTGCTGTCCCTGCTGCCTCTTGTAATTTTGTTTTGCTCAGAGCAGGATGCCAAGGTGAAATCCAGGACAAGTCATTTGTGGCCACTCGAATAGTAAGGCAGTTGATGAGAAGGGCTGTACCTGTCCTCCTGACAGCAAACTTCCTGCAAGTCACACGTGTCTTGGGAGGTGTCCCCCGCCCAAGGAAGTCCCTATGGACCACAGTGCCTTACAACTGCCACTGCTTTCTCCCTCCCAGTACACAATACTGGGAGGATCACACAAGGGAAGATCATCTGTGCAGTGGGCATTTGAACTCAGTTCCGGTTTCTGGCCTCCCAAAGCAATGAGTTCTCTCATCCTGCCACCACTGCTGCCCTGCAGTGGAAGTGCTGGGTTTCCATGGCCCGGGTGGGAGCATGCAATTTTGTTAAGTGACTTGAATGCAAGCAAAGGATGTGAGTTTGGCTTGGTCACCAGTCCCTGAACCATCTCAATTTTACAGCTTCTGCTGGGAAGAGATATACTGAATTCAGCTATTTTAGGTGAGCTTTAATCCTCAAAGAAAAAAGAAGGGAAAGCAGGTTGATGTTCTCCTCTGATAAAGCAAGAGACCTCAATGTATCAGGCAGTCTTTTTACCCGACAAACAAAGAAGCAAAAATTGTGCACTTCCACGTATATTGGTGAGTGGTTTTTACCTCATTATGGAAGGCTGTATACACTGATACCATGTTTTACCCATAGTTTGAAAAGACAGAAGAGTCTGATTGTTTAGCTACAGCTTTGTTCTTCCCATCACGACATGATTCCCCAGAAGGCTTCACTAAGAATGATGCACTGTTCTGTTTGTGTCATGGAAAAGTGGCACATCTCAGAGATGCTGCAACCTGACATTGGCTTGGTGTTTGTAAAAGGCTCCACAGCAGCCAGACAAGCCAAGGGCTTTGGGAGGCAGAATGACACTGTAGGGGCCAGCTAATCCTGTGGCAACCTGGAGAGCACTGTTGCCCGAAGCTGTTAAAAAAGCACCAATCGTTGATCTGGACTTGCAGTGGATCTCCCAAAATAGCCTGGTACTGACTATCCTACTGGAAAAGAGAATAGCACAGCCAAAAGCCCGCAAGCATCTGGCACCAACATGCCTCCACATGTCATGAATGCCTGCTAGCAAAGCTTCATATGGCCATTATCCTACGAAAGGTTCATTTGCATATCTGTGCCACTTGGGAAGTGAATATTGTTTATATTAGCCAAGAGCTGATGACAATAAAGGGAACGTCTGCCTGGGACATGGTGTGCTTTCAAGAGCCGAGGTGAATTGGTTGTCTGCCGACACACCGCCATGAGACATGGCAAACAGCTTCACGACCTGAACGTGGGAACGGCATCACAGCCAAAGTCATAACTGGCCAGTTTCAGATATCAACAGAACATTGTACGTGCCTAAAACAGGGTTTCCACCTGGCTGCAGCACAAGGGGGAGGATGTCTGGAAGAAAAAGACCGCAAAGAAGAACAACCCCAAGCCACTGCAGCCCAGCTGTAGGAAGACTGGCCTTGCCACCACTGCCAGCTGAAGGGATGGTGCAGAATAGGACTCTCAGATCCAAAGGCACATCGACCTCCACATTGACCTCAGAGCCTACTGCACCTGTCAAGAGCTACTCCTGTCACAAGGTAAACTGCGTCCCGGTGACTCAGAGAGCACATATGGCACCTTTAGAAGGAAACAGGGATACGACAGCTTCTTCAAAAGCATATGTTCACCTTTCTCCCACACCTACGCAGAAGCACAAGGTGCAGAACATGCTCCACGCACACATCGTCGTCATCGCCGCAGCAGAGTACAGGCTGCTCCCAGGAGGGGCAGGGGTGTTGCAAACACTGAGCCTTTAGGCAAATCTCAAAACTCTGCGACTTCTGTCTTCATCTGTTGTGGCGATGCTGCTTCATCATGCTGAAACTGTGCTCGGGCTGAAATCAAGTACTTTTGCCTGCTTTGGGCTGGCTCTTTGGCTGGGTCTGGGGCACCAGTTCTCACCCTCAAGCTGCTGGGGAAGAAGGGGATAGGGACAATTCTGAGCAACATTTTTCTAACATTTGTTTCCTCTTTGAGGCATATCAAACCCAAATTTTCATTTGCTTCCTCAAGACATGTGGAGAAAAATGGGTACTACTTTTTTCACACAACTTCTCTCATTGGTTAATAGACTACAATTTGGTGTCTTGCAGGTGACCAGTCAACCCCACCATCACCATAACAGAACAAGACTCCGAGACCAACAGCACAACCTTGCCAGCTCTTTTTTGCTTTTGGAGAACCTCTTTTTGGAGAACACTCACATTATAGGGAGTGAGTTGTAGAGGAGTAAGGAGATGTTTCCAGCTTGTTTTGCTTTTTTAAAGATCTTCCTGGATAACCTGGTTAACCACAAGTCACTGCACTGCTCAGTAACTCCACAGGGTACAATATCTCCTCCTACATTATGCAAAAGGACAAGCTGAACAGCAACTGCACATTCCTCTAGACTTTAAAAAAATCAATTATTTGTTTGGTTTTAAATCTGTAAAATCCTGTGGAGACTTTTGCCTCTCTGCTGATTTTGTGGGCAAGGACAGCTGGAAAGGGTTTCCGGCATCTGCCACGTCTGTGGGGAGGCTTTCCACACGGAGCGAAAACCCCTCTCCTGACATGGCTGGAAAGGCTCTCACTGAATCACGGGAGTCACTCACCAGCCTCCTCTATTTTTACCTAGTCGATAAAAGAAATTCTCACCACTGTGATTGACTGATTCTTTGATGGAGCTGCAAAGACGCAGGAGGCATAATATCAGCTGCTGCACAGACGTCCCAAGCATATGCTGCCAGTTCCTTCAGTCTTGGGTTACAGCTACCCTGTTATTTCAGTATTGGATTTATCCTTTAGCAGCAAGTGCTAATCGTTCCATGCCGGGCTGCGATGCTGAGGCCTCTGCAACTTGTCACTGCCGACCGGAATGATATTAGAAAAATCAATTTATGACTTAAATAAGGAAAGAACAAAACGGTCCAAAGACAAGATACTACACCGTGTCACAAGTACCCAAACAACAGCATCATGAGCCTTAAATGCTTCAAATGAAAAAGTTTTGACTGGTTTCAAAACAAAACCAAAAAAAGAAAGAAAATTATTTGCCAGCACTTTAAATAAAACAGTTTGGTTTGTTAGGCACTCCCAGACAAACATGAATAAATAAAAAGATGCAAAGCCAGTAATAAATACCTCTTTATTGGTGGAAATATTGTAGCTCTGGGGAAGAGGCAATAAGTTCAATGAAAGGAAGAGTACAGCTACCATAAAAGGGATATTTAATTACAGCAGGACCCTTCAAATTGGAAAAGAAATCCATGAGTATGTGGTAGAGGTCTATAAAATCAGGAATAACAAGGAGACAGTGAAAAACAACTAATCCTTTTCTTTTCTAATATAAAAAAAAGGAGGCATTAAATGTTCCAAACAAACAAGAGATGCATCTTCTTATTGGCACAGACTTACCCTGAGGATTACCCACTAATCACGGGGGAAATTATGTGTTTGCATGGATTCAAAAAGCAATTAGACAAGCCCGTAGAAGGAAAAGGAAATTCATCAATAGCTAATAGGCACTAGGGCTCTTCCTCTGGTTGAAGATGTTCCTGAAACATAAGTCACTGGCGTCTGGGAGAGTTTCATCATATGATCCACTATGGTCGTCCATCACTCAAAAATCATAGAATCATAGAATGGTTTGGGTTGGAGGGGACCTTGAAGATCATTACTCTTCAAAGCCCCATCCAAGCTGGCCTTGAACATTTCCAGGAATGGGTCATGCACAGCTTCTCTGGGCAACCTGTTCCTGTGCCTCACCACCCTGACAGTAAAGAATTTACTCCTAATATTTCGTCTAAATCTACCCTGTAATCTAAATCACAGCTGCCATCAGGAGGTGCACGAGATGTCAGTCGCTTAAACCCCTCCCAGGGCATCCACATGGTTACACAGCCTTTCAGAATACAAAACACAGACAGCAAAACAGACACAGAAAATTAAGTCCCATTTTACACTTCAACGAGGTAAAGCAGGAAAATTAAGATTTTTTTTATATCCTCCTCAGACTGGTATGTTGGGGTGAGGGAGAATGTCTACAGCAGACAGTGAGACTCTGTGTGATTACGAGGTGCTCATTATTTTCTGAAGTTTACAGACAGTTTCCCAACTGCAGGACAAAAACAGAAGAATGCTTTCAAAAGCAGTGTTTCATGAGAAATGATTGCCACCGAAGTACTGCATTTAAACAACTCAGAGGAAACCAAATACCTGTGTTTGAATATATTTGCAATTTATTTTGATTTTTCGGGTATACCTGACAGGTGCTGCAAATTCACACTTATCCTTTTTCTTATATTGCCACCTGGTGGTCCTGGGCATGTGGAAGCAATCAACTCACTGATTTTTTCAGTGAAATGACCACAGTTCAGGCATTTAAAATAGCACCCATTTCTTTTCATTTGAGGTAGATGGTAAGCAATTTTTAAATCTCGAATTTTAGGGGTGCGGGGCCGTTTGGGTTTACAACCAATATAACAGCTCCTGTGTCAACTCTCCATTATCTAAATAGATGGTTGCACTGACCACCCCAAGTCGCAGGGAAACAACATGGATTGCAGCCCTGCTGTGGGCTCTGGACACCTGCTTGGCCTGGGTGCCTTGCTGCCTGGGGGCAGGCACTCCACACTCAAATGGAAGCAGGAGATGAGCGAAGCTTCCAGCCGGAGCCAAACCATCACCTCTTTCTCCTGCGCTTTCCACCTCTCCAGTGGTGGAAACACAGTGTTGGGACACTTACCTAGTATGACAGGAGCTTTTTTGCTCCCAGAAGCAGTGTGCCATGTGGCCAGAGCAATGTCCAAGTTCCCGTCTGGTGAGAATGTTGGAATACACTGCACAGTGGGTATGGGGAAGGTCCCAGCTCTGCAGACACACATTAAAATCTGCAGCTTTGTCTTGGGATCACATCACCACCACACATAGTCAAGTGCATGCAAAGGAATAGTGTAGGAAAGGGACATGATAAGGTTAAAGAAGAGAGAGTTATAGACTTGGACTTCATAAGGAAGGAAACTGTACAATGGACTTTAGACACATGGTCTATTGTAGAGATTATGGGCATTTGCCCAGTTTGGGGTGTCCCAACACAGGAAAGATGATGTTAAACTGGAGCAAGTGCAGCAGAGGGCCACCAAGGTAGAGGGAGCTGGATCAGTTGCCCTATGGGGGAAGGTGAAGGGATGGGGCAGATTCAGCCTGGGGAAGAGAAGGCTTTGCAGGCACTTGGTAGCAGCCTTCTGATACTTAGAAGGAAATTGTGAAGATGATGGAGCCCAACTCTTCACAACAGTGAGCTGAAGGAAGGTAAGAGAGGGCATAAACCAAAACGAGAGGTTCAGAACTGAGAGAAGAAGAAGAAAAGTTTTCACCATGAAGACAGTCAGCAGTCAAAGACTCAGAGTGACTGTACAGTCTCCATCCTCTGCAATTTTCAAGACCAGACTGGCAGAAGTTCTGAGCAGCCTGGTGTGATTTCAGAGTTGACCCTGCCTGGAGCAGGTTGGAAGAGAGACTGCCTGAGCTCCCTTCCATTTTTAATAATCACATGATCCTATAAACATAATCTGTGAAATATAATCTGTTTGTATTTCAGCTTTGAGCTGGCAATTTTCAGTACTACTAATCTATGGAAATGCACTTTTGAGCAATTAGTAGGAATTGCAGAATTTCACATCAGAGACATAGCTCCTGTTTCGAGCTATGAGAATACCTTTTATATGATAAAACACACCAAATTTCTTTTTGATGGGTAGAAAAAGTTGAAGCTGGCATTTATCTAGTAGTAGCTAAGCAAAACCAACATTTATACCTTTTTATTAGCTTTAACAGCCTACATTCCATGCACCTGTAACTATAGGGGTGGTCTGCCAGCCTGAATCAATGCTCACCAGCTGTAAAGGGGCTCCCACTTCAACTAGTGCCAATGGACTTAGTGACCTGGAGCTGTTACTGAAGCCACAGCAATGTTTGTGATATGAAGAGACTGTGTGCACAGTGCACAGAAGCAGAAGTTTGACCAAAGCACCCATGGGAGGCTTCTGCACCACACCTTTAGCACCTGTGGAGGCCAGACAGACTCACCCTGAAGACCAACACAGAGCAACCTGCAGGCACCTCAGGAGCTTCCCTGCACTGCAGCTCTTTCAACCTCCCTGGCTGAACTTCTGCAGAAGAGACAATCATGTGTTGCAGCTCGGTGCCCTCTGTGGACAGTGGTGAAAACTTGTACCATTCAGAGAACCGAATATTGGCCTGCCTGCCATGTCAAAGGAAAAAACTTAAACAGCAGAAAGCTCCTACGCTCTGAAAAGTGTGTCTGTGGAGTACAGCTATTCTCTCAGAGAGGCACATCTTTATATGATAACTCGCAGGAAGGAGACTCTCCAAGATTATGAAACAGAGAGACAAACATGATGATTGCTTTATCTTGAAAAGCACTTGGAAAGCTTCCCTTGGGGAGACTGCAGTCAATTCATTTTTGTAGAGGAGAAAAGTTCCCCCCACTGGCAGGTAGACAGCTTATGCTTTAGCAGAGGAGGAGGGCATGCTGCTCACATGTGTGCCAGTAATTTGTTGTCAGGGAGAAAGGAGGTAATGAGGCTGGACAGGCTGTGTAAATACCAAAAGCCCAAAACCTAGCAAAGGCAGAATCAGAGGCACAGAAGGCAGAACAGAAAATACCAGGAGGATGTTATGCTCGATACATGTGAATTCCCCTAGGATCGTGTATTAGAAAGCATAAGATTATTTTACAAGAACAATAGGAAGAGAGAGGAGGCTGTTGAGAAACTAAGGATTGGTTACAGGAGTATTTAGGGGCTTGCAGGAATGGAGAAGGGACCAAGGTGGCAAATCACCTTCTTAGAAGAAGAGGAGGGTGAGTAAAGAAAGAAAAGCCCTTAGAAAAAACAAAATGAGGCAGGACAAGATCGGTGTTTGCATAAGCTTTTGAGGCAAGGGGAACAGCTCCTCTGCAGGGAAAAGTCTGTTTGCTGCATCCCTTTTATTTCAGCTGGGATCTGCTGGACTCTGTATAAGGGTGACACCACCGTAACACAGCGATTTCCTCAGGCACAGCGCCTCCCCTCATCTGTGCAGCCAGAATGTTGGCTGAGTCCTGCAAACACCAATTACAGGGAGCAGCTCTTCTCGAGAACTTCAAGTCCAGGGCACATCTGGTTGGAAGAGCTACCCCAGGATACTGGAGCCAGCCACGTTATTATGGTACAGCATTGGGATTTGTCACATGGTCTACCCTAAATTCCCTCCAGAAAGAGAGAGATCATTTCTAGTTTTATTGTCACATTACAGCATAGGATGAGTTGCTGCAGAAAATAAAACGAGTGTTTGGATATGCCATTGAACACAAACTGCTCAAATACAGCCACTGGAGCTGGTCACACAAGGTGACAGCAAGAGCTGTGCCTGAGCAAGAGTACCAGGGCCTGGCAAAGGGAGCCCACAGCCCCCTCGGCTCCCTACCAGCAAACACAGAAGCAGGATAAGAGGAATCTGGTGGTTGGCATAGGAAAAAAGGCAGCTCCTGGCTGGGGGAGAAATGTGTCTGAAGGGATATCCCACAACTGTTTGAGGATGTGCCAGTAGACAGGGCAAAAATGGGAATGGCTGGAGGGTCAAGGGCTAGGCAAGTCATGGGGTAAACACGTTGCCCTGCTGCCTCAAAACTGCTGCTGCAGAGCCTGATCCAGGACTGCTGGTAAAAGAGCAGTAGTGGGGCATTGCTGAACTGTGCCAAACAACTCCCACCTCCACCAGCTTCCAATGCACAAAAGGCAAAGTCTGATTTTTGTCCTGTCAGTGATTTTGTCTCATTTTTTGTACAGCTCCAGATGCTCCTTAAAACAGAGCAAGTAATATTTTTGCTTCCCATTTCAGTTATTTTAAAGTTTCCTTATTTGTAACAGCCACTTCTTTAAAGTGAGATTTGAGTCTAAATGAGGACACAGCTGCTTCCTCCTCTTCCCTCATCTCTGCATTAGCTGCAGTTGGCAGTGAGCCTTAGAGCATTCTCATTTCTTCACGTTAAATATTTTGGAAAACAGAGATTAGTCAGAGTTACCAAAGTGATGTTTTCAATAGCTCAGAGTTCAATAATTGACTTCCTTGAAATTTTCAACTGCTTCTAGTTACTTCTGGGGTCTCAGCCCACAAGACAGACAACAGCAGGGTAACATACTTTTTTTAAGGCATAGCATGATGCAGAACCTGCTCCTTCTTTCCCATTTCATAACTGAAGAAATTAACACAACTGGTAGCTTGGCAGCAGTGTTCAGGGAGCCTGCCACATGGAGCCCAGGCGGGAGTTCCTCGGGCTGAATGTCAGCATCCCACATCCTCCCAGTTTACACAAACAGCTCGTTTTGTCCTCCTGATCCACTGGGCACCACGGCATCCTCATCTCTAAAGTCAGCGTTAGCGTGGCTTTTTGGTCCAACACAGACTTGAGGATGCCTGCACCTACATCCTGGACGGAAAGATTTAAGATTGCTTTGGAAAATCTCAGTAACTCTTTGATTTTGGTTATAAACAGCAAGATCCATGCCATTTCTTGCTTTCTTTTTCACACATACCTCTACTGGAAGATAAAACAATCCTCCTCCTTTAGGTCTGACTACATAAAACAGTTTGTTCACATCTTTGACTCCAAAGTCTCTTCAAAACAAGCATAAAGCCAGTAAATACTGATAATACACATCCAAAGTCTTCATGGGATAGCTGTACCTCAGATGTATCAAAAGGTATTAGAATATTCTTTACAAAATTTCAGTTTGTTCCATCAATTTTCTCAACTCCATTTTCAGTGGCACTGTACAACAAGTAAAGAATTTCAGAGTGCCACGTACATTGACAGCAGCTCATTTCTTAGTATTTTTTACATGCTGATTTACATTTTGAAAAGACACAAGTGGATTTATGAGAAGATAGAGGTGTACATCAAAGTCACACCTACTAAATGCATAGCAAAGCGATATGTGAGCAAAGACAATATCATAAATAAAATATTAATCATGTGTTGAGGTGTCTGAAAATTAAAAGTGTCTATTACAAACATTTAGACTTGGGAGACCAACAGACTAATCTGGTGCATTTAAAGCTGGAACAATGAGGTGTAGTCCTTAATGCCACTGAGTCACAAAGTCCCAGGGGTAATGGTGTGGATTACTAAATCATCTAGTAGCTGATGCTCGTTTAATGACAGCATTTCACAAAATAAAAGAGAGGGACAACTAATATGATGTTTCAGTGTTGCCTATACCCAGAAGTGGCCATATTTCCACTACTATTGGAAAGAATTGTACAGTATTATCATCAAATTGTAAGATACAAGACTACAATTGTGACACAGAACAAAGTTCCACTTCTGGCAGCTTTTTGAAACTTCATGAGTGATAAGTTATGTCCTTCTCTCACCAGGACAGAGTTGCTTAAAAATTCCCAGACAAGTGAAATACAATACTCAAATGGTTGAATGATAAAGCACACATGGAAGGAAAGCACTGAAATAAACACAAATAAAATGTAGCAAATCATCTTTATTAATAAGTCTTTTTTTTTATTCCCCTGTCCCCATTTTAAAGAATGTTGTTTTTTTTTTAATGGCTGAAAAACAGAACTGAAAATGAAGAGCTAAAATACAAAACCTTTCAAGGCATAAACTATAATTACTCTGAAGAGAGTATTGCCCACTCTGAAAGAGCTGCACTCTTAATTTAAATATCCAACACAGTAAAAAGTTAAACACAATTCCAATTACCTCTGCATTGCCATTTACAGGTAGCAAGCGGTTCTGGAATAACAATAATTTCATTCTCAAAGTTTAACTGATTTCTAAATTAGACTTTGGAATCAGATACAGACCTGCTGAGGTAAAGCCTTTCTGAAGTACTCTCAGTCTATTAGCATTCTACTTAAATTACACTATGGGACAACTAAGTTAACTTGTTTTCATTAGAGCAAAAAAGGAGCCCTCGAAAGTCAGGAAGAGCCCAAAGGCAGTGTAAGGAATGGCTGCTTCCTTTCAGCTCCTGCCCAGTGATAGCCATAAGCTTTTCCAGTCCAAACTGTAGAGGACAGCCCTCCAACAGTCTAAGAGGTGGCTCTTCTATCACATTGCTCAGAGAGGGCTCACAGGGGAGACACCAGAAGATTTAAGTGGTCTGTGAGTTCAGCATTAAGCCCCACCTGAGCAAACAATCGAGCTCAGCCCACACAGCAGAATAAAGGAATAAAATCTAGCAGGCCTGTCCAAGCATGCAAACACAAACTACTTCTTCCAGAGTCAGGTGGCCTAAGACTTGGACCAGGGCTGTAACACACACTCAAAGGCAATCAGAGAAAGCTGCATGTTTAACCCCGATCTCTGGCTGCACATGCCTAACACACACTGGCAGCACCGGCAGGCCAACCAACAGTTAAGTTTAATAGCGAGAGGAGTTAAAAAAAAGTCAGTACTCCATGTGGAATCTCAAGCATAAGCAGCTTCCCACCCATCCTTCGAGTCACAGTGAACAAAGCTCTCTCATTATCCTCCCATGCCCTACCCCACCTCCCATCCCTTCATTATAAGATACAACCAAATTTGCAATTTAACATTCCAGTTAGAAGTACACACCAGTCCCTCTCCCTGTTAAATGGTCCAGGCACAGTTCCAGGATATTCACCAAACAAAACACACTTCATATTCCCAGAACTGCAGGAACAGAAAAATATTTGACATTTCAAACTTCCACCAAAGATGCTTTACTAAGTTACATGCCAGATATTTCACTTTCCACAAGAGAAAACAGAAAATTCAATAATCAAAGTGGCTAAAAGTTGAAATGAGATGCTGTGAATCTGTTTGGCACAAACAGGCGTGCTAAAGAGCAAATCTGTTGACATTGAATATTTTAACAGAGTGATCAGCTCCACAACTTGCAAGCTGCAACCACTTGCTGCTGTTCTCATCATCATGTCCAGCTCTGCCTGCATGGTGTCTCCAACACAAGCGTTTCACAGTAAGAGCGTGACTTTGGCTGCAACAAAAAGAAATCCATACATAACTGCAAAATGTTAAACACAGATGGGCACGTGAGTGTAAACATCAACACTCATGTAATTAGTACTCTTCAGTTAACACTACCAACTGAGGAAAAACTGACTTGTGACAACCAGCAGGTATTAAGTTCTTATTAAGTAGGGTCATTAACACTAATGACATTTTATCCTTTCACTCATCAATAATTCAAACAGCTATTGATTTTCAGTTTTACCACATTAAGCTGGAGGTCGAGTATCTCAGTTACTTAGATATAACAGATTTCTGGCTTTTAGCCTGCGATTTCCTGTTAGCTGGTGTCTCTTTCCCATTCACTTCAAGCACACACAGGCCAGAGTCACCATCAACTTCCATTTCTGTTACTGTCAATGCCAGCGTGTGATAGAAGAACCCGGGAGAGTGCTTCAAGTGAAACATCCAAAGTCTCTCCACAGAGCTCCCTAGCTGTCACCGCAGCAGCCCCACATGTAACTTGTCATTCCTTTGGTTTCTGCTGGAAGCTGCTCCTGAAAGCTTTCTGTCATCCACTCCAAAATGTTTTGCTGATGTATATAGACAGTGATCGTTTCCACTCTCTCTTCAGTGTTTCTATCATCATATTTATGACTAAAAGTAAAGCTTTTTTTTTTTTAAGTAGGGCCAACAAGGAGTAATACTTCTCAAAGCATTTGCATAGCATGAAGTATTTTGGGGTTTAACCAAAATACTCTGCTTTTTGTTCATATTTGTTGGGAGGTTTTTTTAATGCATCTAAATAACCAATATTTTTATTTTAGACTTTCAGGGACCAAGCTTTTCCTAAAAGGATAACAATTATGGTGTAGAAATAAACTAGATTAATATATTTTATACCCTAAGAACAGAACTCCAGCACTGTTAGTATGAAGAATAATATTTCATTGCTCCTAACTCACTTCAAAAGACATACCTGTTATCTATCTCGACACTTGTGGTCCAATCAGCCAGTGCTGGTTCCTTCCCACTTTGCTTCCACGTGTACAAGATAATCTTCCCATTCTCTAAGCCTACAGCAACAATGTATCTATCAAGAGAAAAATTACACGAGTTTCATCAGAAATTAGAGTAGATAGCTCAGTGAGGTCAGTTCTAGTGCAGGATAGAAAGAATTAGCACTCAAGCACTGTTGTTGCACCTTGCCCTTCAAATCAGTATTTACTTTTCCATGAAAAAAATTAATACATCACAATTTACATCAAAGCTGCTTCACAAAAAAAATGAGCAAAGCAGAAACCTGCTGCATATATTTGGTTAGAAAAAAATAAGGTTATCACAACATCATATCAGTCAATATTTTTGGAAGAATTAATGTGTTTCAGGTGTGTTCATGCCTCTCTCCCTCCCCTCTCCTACATTCATTTTTCTCTTTACTGTTTGGAGAAGTCACCATACACCTGAAAAGGTGGCTAGGAAAGAAAAAAAGTAGAGATCATTCAGTTCAAGAATGATCAAAAAAATTGACAGGTAGATTTTGGGAGCTATTTAGCCACAGGAAACTAATTGACTAAAAGGGATAAATACTAATTTCATATTAAACACAAAATGACATCACAGAAAACCAGCAATACCTTCCATCAGAAGTAAGCACACGGCTGATACCAACAGCAGTCACAGAATCCCCAGCATCCAGCACTGTTGAACAAGGCTTGATTGAATCCAGCATATTCCCTTCAGTAATCACTGACAAATCACACTGGCCCCAGATAATGACCTGTAAGAAAAAGAGTCATCTAGGAAACTTCCACTTTAATCTTCTTGTAAATGCACATACAAAAACATAAGGAATAACTTAATTAAAATAATTCCGGGGCACAGAATTAAGTGGATGACTCTGAAAATAGTAAAAAAATCTCTACCTACAAACATTTGACTTTGTAGACAGTCTGTCTGATTTCATTAAAGTTACTGACAACAAAACCAGATTCTGTTATGAAAGTTAACGAAAAACTTGAGACCCATAGAATAATGTGACATATGCTTGTCTTACTGCATGAAAAAAGAAGGGAGAATGTCCAACTGGCAGCCCACAGTCTTGTATATACATATTCAAGCACTTTATTTAGCTTATGAAAGTATCATTGATTTCTGTGCTAATACAGGCAATAAGATTTTTGTGTATATATAAAATATGGGCTCATTAGAACACATTGTTCGCTATTCTAAAATACATTTAAAATGACTCTGGGCTTTCTAAATTCCTTTAACATTAATTACCTTTTTGTCCCGGCTACCAGTAATAAAATACTTGCTATCTGGTGTCCAATCACAGGACCAAATGATTCGACTGTGAACAGCTGTATTTTTATCTGTATAGGCACAGCAAGTGAAGACTGGTCCTGGAATAAAACATATAGAGGAAAAGCCTTGTTTCAACTACTTTACATGTTAAAGGTGATTGTTACTCTTACTTAACTCTATGTCAGAACGGCAGGAATACTTAGACATTATTCCACTCATCTTTAAAGCAACTGGGAACACTCAGGAGTACATGAATATTTTTTTTCTAGCACTTACCACGGTGATAACTAGCACCTGTTCAAGACCATATCAGTCAGCCCTTATAACCCTAAAACAGTAGGAACAGTTCAATCTTTTTCATGCATTTCTTTTTCAGAGGAATTTAAGTCCAAGTAGAACACCTTCAGGTTATTTCCATCAAGTTTTTTTAAGAACACTGATTTCAGAAGTTTTTGAATAGTGCAACATTTACCATGTGCTCACGTTTCCCCAGTAATTTCACTAGAGCTCCTATTTACCAGTAAAGCCCCAACTGCTCAAATCATAATGGTCCAATTGTAAAGATTAATGTGTTCCCAAAGAGACAAGCTGCCATTTCAGCGTGTATACAATCAGGCACTAAATCTGATCAGCAGATCAGTAAATGGGAATGCTTTTCCTAAGTAGAAAAGGTTGTCATTTTGGAGGACAGACTTTGAATAACCTCTTCTTGGGATGCCAATAGCAGCAGTTTTGCTTTACACTGATAATGATGTTATTTGTAGACAGAAGGGTTATTGATGAACAGATGAAAAGAGGATTTCCTCTACTTGCTATGAGTATTCATGATCCTTATCCTGAAACATTGTGTAACTACTGTGGACAATATGCCAGGCTTTAGAATAGAAGTCTGAATAGAACAGAAATTCGAGCCAGGATACAACCGGACACTGTCTGAAGGGGCCAAAACTCACTGCCAAGTCTCTAGGAACATTCTATAGAGCCCAGCAGTGTTTATGTGCTGTTAAGCCAAGAGTGCCATGATAATCGCTTTCAGCACAAGCATCTGTTCTAGGATTCTATTAAAGTGTTCAATAGCAATCTCCTCATGATTTTGCAAGGCTCAAAGTCTTAATGAGAAAGTCAACTGAATCCTTACTATCAGCTCTTTTTCCAGACATAGCCAGTCCTAGTCAAATTAATCAATTGTGCAGGATTATCAGAAAGCCACACCAAAGACAGAGATTATTCCTGTCAAGAGTCTCAAAGTGTCATGCCCTGCAAGCAGAGACAAGGCAGCCCTATGCAGGATATGGGTGCAGCACTGAACCTTCAGGCTATGCCTGCACAGAACTCTGAGATGAAGGCTTTCCTTGACAGAATGCCAATCTGAAGTTCAGCTTGTACACTTGATTTCAGTAAGTCAAACATACAATCACATGCAGAAGGCAGGAGGACTAGCAGACTTCATTACATCCATCAATTAAACACCGTCTAAAGCCTGATTATATTCTTCTCTGCATTTTAATTTCCTTTCTCTCTTTCCACACATTAATTGCATTTCTTAAATCCACAAGAGCCCGCAACACTAATAATTCTTCAAAGTCGTAAGCAAAATGTCCATTACAATATTTTATCAATTCTCTTTCAAATATTTTGCAGCCAAAAATATTGAACAAACTGCCGACTCTACAAATGTGTATACCCACTTCGTGTATCTTACCTGACTCTGAGGAATCTTGTTTCCTCCACAGTGACCAATTCCTGTCTCTAGAAACAGCCAGTAAAAATCTGTCATCGGGAGAAAACGCCAGCTGAGTAACAGTCAGATTGTGAAAAGACAAACTCTGCAGTTTCTTCCAAGAAGTAGTGCTCCACAAAATAATTGCTGCATGTTCTTTTTTGGAAGCCTGGATGGATGGAAAAAAATATCAGTGCGAACCAATGAGAGCAAGTATAAAAGTCACACATTTCAAAGTCCTAAGATATGAGACAGCTTGTTCTAAGGCTTCCAATCAAGTAAGACTCAGCTTTCCTCTGGGAAGTTTCAACATGGTTTCACTCCTTTCTTCTAATGCTGACAATATACCAGTAAGAAAAGATTTCAGATCTATAATTGTTAGAATTTATCTTACTAATATCTTCAAATGAATCATACACAATCTAGAAATAATAACATATTTGCAATCACTCTCACCTCCTCAAGGCAACTGTCAGTTACTCAAAATCTTTCACATTTTTGCAAAAGAACAGAATTCAGTCCTAGAAATCTGATAGCACTTTTCACTAGGTGGTGCTAGAATCTTTTCTTACCTTACATGCCGAGGCAATTACAGTGTTCGAATTATTGCAAGCAACACAAAAAATTTCATATCCATGTCCATATCTGAAATACATGTGAAAACAAATTCAACACATCACAATGATTTTTCCAGTGTGAATCAAAGTTCTTACATTAATTTAAATCCCATTTCAAAAATGAAAGGCACTTGCCAGGAACTTTTCACCATTGTTTCAGTATTACATCCCAAATAATTTGTTCAGCACTCAGTTTAAACATCTGCACAAATTCTTCCATTAGAAACAGGCTACAGAAAAATCTCTCCAGCCCATTCCATAGTCTTAAAGCATCAGCACTGCAAAAGCTTATCCTAATGACTATCGAAGCAGATTAAAGCAGCATTTAATGTATCCTTATTTTCTTAAAAAGCAATTTTAACACTACCAATAAAAACCATAAGCCACATTTATGAAAACCACTGAAGAAATATGCCACAAACACACAGTCAAAGGATGCCTATTCTGTGAAATACTGCAAGAACATTTCTGAACTAAAGAACAAGAATCATGTTGGAAAACACCTCTGTAAAACCCCCAAAATTTCTAGCTTTCTCCAGAAATACATTTTTTAATCAGTCTTTGCATGAGTTCTGCTGAAATTCAAGCTCACATATCCAGACTGGTATTTAACTAATAAGAAGAAATTCCATACAGACTAACACAAATTAAAATCAGTCACAAAAAAAGACTGGAAGTAAAATAAAATTGCAGACGCAATCTATAAACTGTAGACAAGTATCAGCTCAATACCAGCAGGGTGGGCTGGTTTCCTATGAGTCTCCTAGCTCCTTTAAGCAGCAGTGTTAACTTCTTATATGGGATCGATGTTCATGGGATTTCACTTGCAGCTGGAACAGCCACCTGCTTCAATGACAAGTTACTGTCTGGACTTGTTGAACTGAGTCTAAAGCACCATTGATGGGGATATCCCATCAACAGACCTCCACAGTCATGCCTGAAGACTGGGAATGCACCGGCTTTTCATGAAATGTAACTGTGCCTGGACCATTTAACAGGGAGAGGGACTGGTGTGTACTTCTAACTGGAATGTTAAATTGCAAATTTGGTTGTATCTTATAATGATGAAGGTACTACTGCATGTCTTACTCTTAATTTGCCACCAGCAGGAGTTTTATCATAATGCTTACTTTGAAAGAATATTCCTGGAGACTACTGTGTAGTGAAAACCATTGCAAGTCAATTTTCTAAAACTAAAAAAATATTTATTGCATCGAAAGTATAAATTTCCTGAAATTCAATGAAGGAAAAATAACCTGTGAAACAAATCCTTGGTTGCTTTGGTTTTAATCTCCTAAAAGTAGTATTGAAGAGCAGTTGATGGAAACATTTCAAGTTTCTGCATGCAATGCTGCTTTTGCTAAATGGAAGCACCAAAATGTAACCATTCTTATTAAATTAACAGAAAACATAAAATATTGTCTTTTGCAAAGTCACATCAGCAGGACTATCCTAGGTCAGACCAGCAGCTGGAGTAGCACACTGCTGTCTCCAGGAAAGAGGATTAACCTACTGGCAATAGGACATGCTGTTTTAAAAGAGTGTATGAGCCTTGACAACATAGGAGCTACAATCCAAATCCATCCTCTGATCCCATAAATTTGATTTCTTCGCTATGTAGTACACCACCAAATAAAGGTTCACAATGGAGAGAAGTAACTGCATGAATGAATAATGAAATTATATTTTCAACCACAAGCAATTTTGCCTCAGCACTGCGCAATTCATAGCACTTTTTTAACGCACAGGTAAACTGACTGGACTTCCAAAGAGTCCAGACAAATGAAGACAGTAATTTTCTAGTGTCAAAAAGGATCTCTTTCAACTTCCAAGTGTATTACCTGAAATGTACATACATATAAACATATTTATGTCAACACTCAGGCTTTAATCTCAGCATGCTGCACATGAACTCTCTATGATAATTTTCCAAGAGGATAAAGATTAGCATATTCTCACAAGATTTACCATATTTTTAAAGTTATTATATTATGTAAAAAATCCAGCAAGTTCTTCATACTAAAACCTCCTCAAGCAAACACTTCGCAAAACCCAGCACTAATCCTTCAAAATTTGGTGTCAAGTTAGAGCTAGGAATACACAAATGTCAATGACAAACAAGCTATTTTTAGCAAGTCAGTGCCTCACACTGTTCTTCTGCTGCTATGGCAACTTGAAATCTACATTATGCGATTTCATGTTACTTCTTTCAAGATTATTCTGAGCAAAAAATCTGAAAGTCTATGAATGCTTTACATCTTGTTGCTCTTGCATAAAATAATCTATATCATTAGCTGTGTCTCTAGAAACAGAAAAAATTGCTCAGATAAGTCATCTGAAGACCATCATAAAACAGAGTTATTTTAATGATTGCAGGATATGAAGGCAGATAAGCAGTACTCCCATAGCAGAGTATAAAATATTAATGTCCCACTAGACTTTGTGAAATGTCAAAGGCAAATGAAAAAGAATTTTGGCCTTGGCTCCTTTTCACTACTTAAACATCCCTTATCAATCTACTTATGGGAGTGCATTAGCAGCCACAGCATGCACAGGAGAAAAGTTAAAGTAACAGTTAGAAATTACAAAAGGGGCAGATAGGGTCTAACATCCACTGGCTTTCCTCCTAAAACCACTTTTGAGTATAAACACAGTAACAGAGCTTAAAAGCATTCAAAGCAGATTTACTGCCCAATTCAAGGCAAAGATGAGCTCCCACAGAACTTCCCCCTCGGTCAAATGAAATCAAGCTGCAAAGTGTTTCCCCAAAGCTTTTTATTTCCTCCCTCCCAGTCGAAGTCACAAAACTGGTAATGTATAGAGGTAACTGGGATCATCAGCAAAGCCTCAACATTCTTCTTGTTCCAGTCTGAGACCCTTTCAGGAGATTCAGATAAATAAACCCATAAGAGATTGAGATTATTCAATTTCTTTGGGCTACACTTTGAAGATTGATACTAAAACTTTGAAGACTGTGAAAGTATAGCCTCATGTTACTGGGATCCTTAGGGAACAAATCAGGTGACAACATTCATGTGAAAATTGTTGTGAATTTCAGAAAGGGAAGAAAATACAGCTGAAGAATTCTAAAGCCCTGCAACCTCAAAACAATTATCATGACCACATAACTCCATTATCTTTGCAATTGACAACCACTCTGTCAGCATTCAATACTCAAACTGGGTTTGTAACTATCTTAATATTCATCACATTGCTCTACCACTAGACACACATCCTGGTTTGGCTGCTGCTTCCATCTACTGCACCTCACAACTCTGACAGGTGTTAGGGGCAAGCTCCTCCATCGATGCCTCAGCCTTTACTTCCATACCACATATGCAAGACATGAAGTGGAAAGAAGCAGAAAACTCCTTACACAGAGAGACCTTCAGTATACAAAAGGTTTTAAGGAAAAACAACCAAGTAAAATAAAATTTTGACATATCAGTTCTAACTGCCATTTTCTGCACTGTTTCCTAATTTTTATATATATATATATCACTTATTTATTTTACAAGTAATACAGGGTACACAAACTCAAATGAGCTAGCAATATAGGAAGAGTTACAAGACCAGACTACATTAATATGTTGCAGGAGCTCTCTAGAAATTTTGTAACTTAAATAAGAAAAGGAAAAATAAAACTTACAACTTCTGAATTTCAGGCCATAAGGTATTCTGCAGCAAGTGATCCTCTGGTGGAGGTTCTAAAAAAGATTTGTACAGCATATTCAAATTTGATTTTTTCAAATCTGCTAAATAAAGCTTCAAGTTTATATCCAGTGAACCTCATTCTCTATTTCGTACAACAGAAATTAATCTCATACCTGTAAGGATCAAGGGTTGAAAATAAATCTCTGGGTACTGATTCGAAATGGTATTAAATGATTCTTCCTCCTCATCTGGTTGAACAGCCATATCTCCTATTCAAAGTAAGGGCTTCATTAGCTAAAGAACATACTTAAAAGGAAGGAAAATATGAGGACTTACTATACAAGTAAAAAACAGCTATTTTTTTTCTACAAGTAGTTGAAACTAGGTTTCTCTGCTTGCAGAGCTAAAATAATACAAATACTAGAAGCTTGTTATTCTAATGCAAATGAGAATGAGAAGATTTTAAAAAAATAATAATCTAACCTTCATTTTGAAATTGACCTCTCTCCATCAGCACAATCTTTTAGAGATTCCAAAAAAGAATTTGACTGAGCAAAGCAGTCACCAGAGTCCAACCTGTGTTTCCCCAATGTTAAACCTTTCCTTCTGTATTTGAAAAAGTTTAAGACAAAAATCTCTGATACAAGTGATGAGTTCCTAAATTTGATGTAGATGACTAAATAAAAAGCCATACTTGAGCAAGTGTATCTACAACTTGCAAACTTCAGCAAAACTGCTGAGGGCTCAGTCCTTAGCTTTAGGCAAAAGTACCAGAGGTAACCAAAACTAGTTAATTTTAAGTTAAAATTCAACTCTTAATACCTCCACTGTGAAGGTATTAAGAAAAAGGTACAGAGACGGGGAACAGTTCCTCTCAGACAGAATGTACCTTTTTGCCAATGTACACCTCAAGCACACCTGTTGAAGTTTCAAAAAGCAGGTACACAAAAAGCAAAGCAAAGACCATCTTCTCATTCACCCTGCCTTCTCTTTCCTCGAAAATTAAATGAGCAACATTTATCTAAGACCATGAAGATTCCTCTTTAGAGTAAGTGAGAACACGTCTGTGGTGTTTTACTCTGAGCCATCAGTGCTGACAGCATTGTGTGAGCAGTGGTGGACAACGCAGGAAAGTTCTACTCATGGTGCTGCTTCTGTGTGGGCCACGTGAAATCCACGGAAATTACTTATTCTGTGTGTGGCAATAATCTAGAAGAAGGAAGTTTTGTTCCCTCTCTCATTGGAAGAATTCATGAGAAAGCAGGGGGAGAAAACTTTGCTAAAATACATTTTACGAGTTATTTGAAGTATAACAAAGTTGGCTTTTGTCCCACAAATGATTTAGGAAAATCTGTCTTATTGCCATTGAAGACCCTGGAGACAAAGCTTATTAAAATGCTTCCTTTTTCAGATCACACCTTCTGATAAAGCTTTAAGCAGAGAAAAAACAGGTCTGACCTAATTTGTACATTCCACTATAGTGCACTTTTACCAGAGACTTTATGAAAAACCAGACTCCTAGTCTCATTCCCAGTCTCAGGAGAATACTTTTATCATTCTAGGGAGATGTTTGTCCCTCCTTCCTTGCTCCCCCACAATGTAATCTCCCCTGCCTCTCCAAGACATTAGTTACTGTTGGCTAACTAATTCTTCTTTACTTGTGTTTTTCCTTTTATTTTTAAGCACCATGTTTAGGTGCCAGCAAAGAAATAAACACTTTGCATTATTTTATTTCTAGATTCTGAACTTGCAGTCAAGCCTACACCTACAGACCTAATATGTACACTCAAACAATCCCTTAAATAAAGTTTCCACACGAAACACCACAACCATTGCTTCTCACTAGCAATACCTTCAAAAACAGCTTTATTGGATAATCCCAAAGCTGGCACAGTTGCACCTTCTGGAAGATCAGATGACTGCTGAATTAAAGAAAAAAGAAAGGTTACACACAGATTGTCACGTAGGCTTGGATTTCAAAGGCCACAACTTAAGAAATCCCTGAGAGTTTCTAGAGTTACTTTCCTAGAGAAGTGAAGGGGGCACTTTGAAAAACTCTTGTCCAGAACAGATCCTGGACAAAACAAAGACCAATACTCTGCTAGGAAGAAAAAAGAAAAAAAAAATCACAAAAAAATAACTTTTCTAAGGCCCCAGCTCAAGGATTTTCTTCAACTCTAATTGCAGGTCTTCTTCCACAATTATATTTATTCGAGCACATACATGACAATTAATCTATTAACTGAGAGCACTGCAGTTTTTAACACAATAGAACTGGGAAATCGTTGTTCTGAAGTGAAATAATAAAGCAGCATTTTGCAAAAGAGAACAGAGGGTGACTGCCTGTGACCACAACTTGAAACTCAACTCAGCAAATAGCACAGAGATGTGGCTGGAATACATGTCTGTTTAAAGCAGCACGAGGGAAAGACAAATCATCAGACAGAAAATACTTCCATAATGGTAGAGGGAAAAGAGTAAAAATTTAGAAAGGGTAAGCGAACTTGCGGACCTTTGCGTAGAGATAAAAAAAGATTTAATAGCTGTAAACCCACTTCCTTATGGTATCTGAAAAGTTCAAAGAAAGACTGTTTTACAGAATTAAATCAATAATTTAGGTGACAGCTTAAAATGTATTTATATGTTCATCATTAGATGAGAAAATTTATCAGACACAGACAAGTACAAGACCTCTAAAACAAAAATGGCTCCTCATTACAACCCAAAGTATAACACAATTCCATGGATTTGAACTGAATATAATCCTATTCAATCCTTTTTGAATATAAAGCTGGTTTTTTTTGGTTTTAGGTACTTTTTCGGGGAAAGCATTTGAGCCAAATTAAGAAAAAGCTTCCCCACTTTAATGATAAAAAGCTTTCAGAGAAAACAATTTCAAGAAAGCTATTTAAAAGCAGCTGTATAATTAGAGCTCATAAAGCCTTCCTCTTTAACCAAAGCCCATGTGAAACACTTTGTGATATGAATCAAAAAACAGCACTCAGAGGAAGAGCCGATGAGAAGTCTTTATAAAGTAAAATAATGACATCTGCCAGCCTTATAAAAGCACAATGCTATTCGTACAATGGTCATTAATGCAAATGCTTACGAAGTGTTGTGGAATTAAAGCACTAAACAGCTATTTATGTGAGTTCTTGCTATCGAAAATGATTCTATTTCTATCCCAGATATTTCAATTGTTAAATTAAATGGAAAGGCTAATCCATCTCTGAGAAACTGCACAGAGAACCCTGCTTTTGAGTGAGATATCCAAAGAGCATGCAAGGCACTGTACAGAGGCAACTATCTTGAATGAGATCTGCTCTACAAAATGCAGACAAAATCCAAATTAGATCTTAATGCAAATGGGGACCAAACAAAGGGCAGCAACACAGGACAGCAGACATACCCACAACTAAGAACTGGAATGTAAGGCCTCAAGAAAATTTCCAATGTCAAGAGGAAATAAAGCCTGAGCAAGTACATATTTATAAATATTTGTATGTAAGAACTAAAAGCAGTGCTGAAAGCTTTATGCTATTTCCAAGGATACAATTACAAACAAAAAATAATAATACCAACACATAATCACACAACAATAATTAGATCTAGACAAGACTACCACACCCTTAAATTAAGAAGAAACACATTAGCAGGCTTCATTGTTTGTTTAATCCCCAAGCATGAACAGCGGTCTACTTTGGTTTGAGTTACTTAAAATTTACCCACACTCTTTTCAACCTTCTGACACAAGGTCTTGTTTGGTTTCAAATAGAACCTGTTTCACATGACACCACCATAAAAATACATATGAAACAACACACATGGAAGCAAGCAGAAGGGAAAGGGAAAACAAGAATAAGGATTCGGTACGACTAAAAGAATTTTTACAGAGTTTAGCGCAATCTGATGTTTTCTGAAGTATTAACTTTATTTACATCTAAGAGGGTTCTCTTCATTTAGCATTGCTTTAGGACACTTACTTGGGAGCACAGCTTCTCCATTGGGATACCAGTGATGTAACTGAAATTTTCGATAAAATTCTTGGGGGCACGAAAAACTCGAAGCACTTTTTCATCTGCTCCTGACACAAACTCAAACCGGCCGATCATGGCCAGACAGCGCAGGTCGTATCCGTGCACTTGAGGCCTGGCAATTTCATGCCAGGTTACCTAAAAATGAACAGGCACACAGCAAAACCACAGTTCTTAAACAGAGAAGCAGCACAATTTAAAATTCACAAAAAGTACCAGTATTTACTTGCTGAATTTATTAACACAAAGTAAAGTTAAGAGCAACCTTCTACTGATGTGCACAAAACCGGTGCTCACATACATCAGTTGAATCCTATTTTTCCACCAAACCATTCCTGTAATTAGTAAACTGTGTCCCTGCACAGATGTGTTTAAGGCACTTACTGTGACTTCTTTATGCTAGACAGTCAAGAATAGAACATAATTTGCCTAAGCAAAAAGAGGATTGTATCCTACTACTTTCAAAACTGTAGGTCTGAAAGACCTAAGAAAGGTAATGATAATTATCTTGCTTCCTTCATCTGTCTTTCACAAAGAACAGCAGCACTGCTGTCAGCAGGCTACAGGTTCCTACTTCCCTCTTTTCTTTAAATACTTGACTTAAATGAGGCCATTTAATAGAAGCTTTGCAAAAGCTGACAAAACCATAATAGATTCTTGCAAAAAAAAATCTGGAAAATCCGGATAATTGTAGAAGTGTTTTCTTTTTTCCTGCTTTCCTGAAATATTCTATCCACTCTAAGTGTTAATCCAAGAAAACAAGAATTAACAGTTAACCAAAACAGAGAGACAAGCTAGTTTTATAGTCATACTAAACAAAGAATACTAGCAAAAAAAGATATTAAATTATTTTAATTGCTTTTCTAAAAATCTGACTCATTCTACACGAGAAAAATTATTCTTAAAAAAAACTCCATTTGTTTTCTAGCAAATGCACTTTCATGAAGAGATTTTTCCTAAGTGTCATTTGCTACTTCACCTAAATGATACTTCAGTTGGAAAAATCCAGTGTGTACTTTTGAGTTAAGAGCTAGAAGAATCAGATTCAATTAAAATAACTTAGACTACTTCAGTATTAGAATTCCTACATCAGTATTCCAATGCCTGTAGCCAAGACGGAATTTACACTGTACTAGATATCATATGAATATAAGCAAAGGCATTATATTGACTGAAAACTGCACATATCACCCTAAAAATTCAATTGAGTTCTGAATGTTGAAGTTTCCGATAGGATCTGAATGGGAATTTGAGACATCCTACAAAACCTCACGATTTCACAAGGGCTTGATTATTTTTCAATGAGGAAAAAAGCATTCATTCTTTAAAAAAAAGGTAAAAATCAAACAGTGCAACAAGCCCTTCTTACCCTTTACTAGGTACATCTTTGCACACTTCGGAACATAACACATAGCAGGAATGAAAAAAACCCAGAAAACTCAAACCCCAAATAGACAAAGAGAGGGCTGTATAAGTCATGCAATAAGCTTCTTCCAGAAAAATCAGGATGCAAATTTGCATGACAAATTGAAGCTGATGGTTATCCCTCTTTTCTGATATTCTGATATCAGAACTGAGACTTTAAGAAAGGATATTTATTTGCATTTAACACTTAGTTTCCTTTTTATAGGGAAAAACATGAATATTGAGCTGTAATACTAACTTTCCACAGCTATCTGAACCATCCATTGTGTCTTGTTAAGACAAATGCTGGATGTCTCCTGTTGTAATTTTTCACAACAGGAAACTAAACTCGGTGTAATATGCTAAACTCGGTGTAATAAGGAAAGTAAGGCATTTTAAAAGCCTATGCTATCCAAGTTCATGAGCAGCATCATTAAAAACCTTTCCAGGGTTCAGAAGTCCTGAACAAACCTCTTCAAATGACCCATTTCTATCCCAACCCTCCACTTCACCCATCCAAAAAGGATACATACTATGGCTTTCTCCCACACCTCATGCAGCAACAAATATTGAAACTACTTAGATTTATACCTGGTCAAATTAGCCAGGTGGCTGCTCTGTGTCAGAACAGGAAGGCAAAGTACAAGAATTCAGTTTATGCCAAATTTAGATATGAAGACTGCGATCACTCTGCTAAATCAATTGATTCAAAAGTTTCCAGGAGAGCTGTGCAGGTAAATCAGCCAAAGATCAGTTCTTTCAGAAAACAGGATTAAAATTTAGCAAGCAGCATACATAATAAAGAGTGGTACTTCAGTAGGTCACAGAAAAAGTGATACTGGCAACTCCCGAATGCTGCCAACTTACATCACATGCTACTCTTGAACTTTGTTTTGATATATTTAATGTACCCTCCGGAGTGGAGATTAGGGTAAAAAAGCAGGGAAGGAAACTGGAAATGTCCTTCCTACAACACAAGGCAAAGGGTAGCTCTTGAACTGGGATTGCCACCACTCCTGTGTGGCATGGAAGAAGGAAGTCAAAGAAATCGTGCCAAATTCACTCTCTCAAAAACATGAGACCTCCTGTGCTGGTCAACATTACAGCAGCTTTGATGAGACAGCTCTAATAGCCTCCCCCAATCAATGGCACAGGGCCTTATATGACTACAGTCAGTCCAGTTTCTGCCAGTTTCCTGAATGGAACATTGGTGCTGTTCTGCCAGAAAAGGTTGTATTTGTAGAGGAGGAAAATGCATGAGAAACAAGAAACAGGAACTTCTGCATGCCTAAACAGACTTTCCCCCAACCCACTGCAGGAGGAGTGAGCGAGCAGCTGTGTGGCCTTTAGTTGCTGGCTGGGGGTTAAAACAGGACAGGCACCAGCTGCACTCAGTTCAGATAATCGTTCTAGTAAAACAGAGTCATAAACAAATTAATGTAAAGAAATACAGCGAGAACTTTGTTTAGATTAAGTTTGTGTAAAAAAGCACAACCAAAGTTGAGTTTCTTTATGATTACCTGCAGCAGTGTTTAGCCAACTGTTAAACAAGGGCAATAGGTGGTTATTAGTACCAGTCATGTATTCCTCCTCCTGAATTACTGCAGAGCCTTCCCAAGACTGGGAGAACACTAACTGAAGGTAATCTGGAGGTGGACTCAAGACTGAACTGCAATCATACTGTGTGATTGCAAAAACTCTGCCACTAATATTTTTAATGTGAAAACAGCACACACTGAATGACCAAACCAAGCAGTTTTAAACAGATCATCGCTTGGGGAACTTTGAGTTACATTCAGGTGACTCATTCCAAACTCAGGACAGACCAAGTCCCCTTAACCACACTCACAACATCTTTGAAGATCGTACCTCTGTCTCTTCCTTCCTTTTCCATGGAGCAAAGAGCCTTGTAGTTTGATCAGAGCCCACACTGATGATAAATTCTCCTTCTGGATCCCACTTTACATCCTCTACACTGTTAAAATGTCCTGAAATAACAACTTCTGGAGTCCATTCTTTCTATTAAAAGAGTTCCACAAAGAAGTAAGGAGTTTTTCATTTGACTGAGTGGTACATTGTAAGCAAAATAAAAGTATCAATGTACTTCTTAAGAAAGTAAGAAAAAGACATTTGTAAACAGCAAATTATTAAAACTCAAGAGAGGCTGAAGAGACACAAATACTGATTTATTGCTCCCATCTAAAAGAAATTTGTAATATTTGTTCAGTTATGAACAAAGCACAAAGGAGTTCAGTCTATTCAACTGACTTCATGATCCGCACAGGTAAGAAACATCGTTTAGAGCCTGGAAGATTTCAACCTTCCTTCTGTGCAGGAGTGAGACTCCTATAGAATATTTTATTCAGAAAAGGACTATTTCAATCACTAATTTTAA
>VZTA01025320.1:0-21428 GCA_013398855.1 Mohoua ochrocephala | reverse complement strand
TACTGTTACACTTTTCTATTAATAACAGAAATTTACCTCAAATGACTTACAAGTACAATTCTTTTAAGTAATACTAACAAAAAAACCAACGTACCTTATTAACTGTAGCCTGTTTCCAAAGGTGCAGTGCTCCATGAAAAGCATGAGCAATGATCATCGAACCATCTGGACTAAACTGGCAGTCAAAAAATCCAAGAGTATTGCCACCCACTTCACCTACTCGTACCTAAATTAATGAACAGAAGGGAAATACCCATGAAAGTGGCCTTCCATTCCTACAAAATCATTCTTGCTTCATGAGATGAAAAACCACCTTAAGACAAGAGTTCACATTACACACACAAACACATTCAAAGAATATTTTAATTGCAAAGTTAAGCACTGAAATATCATGGGAATTAAAGCTGCATGCCATTTGAATGGAGCCTCCCTTCACAGACATCTCAAGATAGGATCCCCCAAGGGAAAGAAAATATCACATTAGATGAGATGTGAACACAAATGTTCTGTGTTTCAGTCCAGTTTGTTGGATGCAACAGTTCCTTGTCATCTGTTGCCTGGCTACTGCTGCGTTGCACAATATGGAAAAATGATCCAAAGAAACAGTAGTTCCCAAGCACGATTTTTTTCCTACTTAATTTCCAAGATTCCCTAGCATATTTTCACTTCCCTGTTTCCCCATGAGCACCTGCAATTTGATCCACACTCCTTCTGTGGCACGCTCTGGCCCCTGTTTTGTGCTTTCCTTATGACTTCACATGTATGTACACATGCATGCACACAGGCCTTATAGTTGCTCTGGTGCCCTTCCATTTTTAAAATTTTATTAAAAGATTAATAAAGTTACATTTTCAAGTTTTATTCAAGACATAAGACCACAATTTCTTTCAAGCTTTCAACTCCCCCATTCTTATATAGCCTCTTTTAAGATCAAAATGAAATGAACCAATGCCCCATTTTAAATGGCATTGCACTAGTAGTTCCATTTTATTAGCACTCATTCAAAAAAAATACCACTCATATTGAAGTGACTTTGATATGCCATGCTAGAGGCAGAATTCTACTCTCACCTCTGAGCAGGGGAATGAATTTCTGAAGACATCTTGTTCATCATATCATGATGAAAGAGAGAAATTGGGATGTTCCCCTTGTGCCCCCTTCCTCCCTGCAGGATTCCAGCTCAGATTTCCTTCTCTCGATCCAAAACGGATTGTTGCAGTTAAAATGTCTGATCTGAACTTCAAGCTGCACGTTTGTGGTCAAATCAATGCAAAGAGAATGTAAAATTAAAGAATCACAACTTGCAACAAGCTTTACTGCACAACCCATTTTTAGAAGCTTGTGAATTTAGCCACAACTACGCGTTACACCTTGGGACATCAAATGGCATCTCTATGTGATTGCCCTTTCATGAACTAATTTCTACTTTAAGCACAAAGGCACCAGAACTTTTCAATGAAACAGAGGAAAAATTAAATCCCCTACTGTAATTCTCTCTTTTTCACCCAAGAGAGGATTGGAACTTTCTGTGACAGGAAAGATCACAAACAATGGCTAGCATAACCCAACACAAACAACTTCAACTGAGCTACTGCAATTTGGAAACGCAAGTCAGCTGAAAACAAAGACATCAGTCACAGCACTAGAGAAATCTGGCTGTACTACTTGTTTATTTAGGATGATCCACATCAGGACAGCTTTCAGAACACTACATGAGCGACACGAGTATTCAGCTCAAACGGAGAAAAACCTAATGACACAGCCCATGATCAAGTTACTGTGAGTAAAACCAGGTTTATGAATTGCGTGTCAGCTGCTCTGTAGTAACTGCTTAGGTCACATTCCCACAAGGATTAACTGCAAACAGTTCAAGAGGGTTTCTCCCACCTCTTACCAGGAGTACACAGCATGTGTTACTGTACAGCACCTGTCTTGTACACTATGAATGACAGCTGAGCACAAACACCCCTTATAAACTCCCCAGTCTAGCAATAAGAAAACAAACAAGCAATAAAAATAATACTGTATCACTTTTTTTAAAATACAGTTTTACTCGCAACAGAGCATCAGAATGAGTATTTATGCAAGAAAACACTGTTGCCTTTCTCTGCCAGAACTTTATAGAGTTTTTGTTCCCTACAGTACACACATGATGCTGGAAACACAGCTTGAATACAGTACATACTGTGAGAAAGACTGACACTTGCCTGTTCTAGCCAGACTCCAGACTCCTTATCAGGTTCCCAGATGATCACAGTTTTGTCCATTGATGCAGACAATATCCTCATTGGTTGTTGTATGCTGCCATCTACAGTACAAGGACAATTATTACCCTACAACCTAGGAGAATACTTTCTCAAGAAAGTAGGTGATAATGAAATACAAACACATTAAGAAGACTGTTCAGCATCAGAGACATGCAATGCAGTTCTTATATGCCAAATTTACAGGCTCTACATTCTTGCCAGGCATTCTTTAGGAGGTATTGTATTCTCAGCCATAATCATCCAAAGAAAATGTAAAATATGTACATGAGAACAACCATATCCCAGTTTTCTCACTCCAAACTTATATTGAATTAAATATAATTTGGAGGAAAAGATAGAGCTTCACAAAGAGAATTCACAGCAGTTCTCAGTTCCATTCCTTAAGTAAGTTTTTACGGAGAGATTTACAGTTTAAAATAAAACAATCACCCAGTAGTCACTCTTTGGGATTTTTTTCCAAATTGTTAGACTGTCTACTGACTTCAGCAGACTCTAGCACCCTGTAATACATACAGTAACTCAGTACTGCTCCCCAGAATGCAGTGAAACACTCCAAAAAAAGCCCAACACAGAATGGGAAAGAGGGAGCTGGTTCATCACTCAGTTGTGAAATCTGCAGGAAAACAACAGAGGAATTTTTCCTGATAATAGAGACATTGGCGGGCATCTCATGAGGTGATATGTTAGCAAGAGACCCCCCACCTTACCTTCTCCCACATTATGTTCTGAGAATATGAGAATATGTCTCTCGGATCAGTTTGCCTCTAGTAAAAATCTGTTTTGGGGAACCCAACATTGGGCAGGCCACAGAACACAAGCAGCTTCACATATGCAGAAGCACCTGGAAAACTTCATGGTCTAACAGGACAGCTTTCAGACTGCAGTGCAAGGCTGACAGGCCTATATTGTGCCTAAACCCTGCTGTAAAAGGCTAAATCTTTTAGTGGTATCTAATCTAGAAAAAAAAGAAAAGTTTAAGGACCAGATAACAAAACCAATACTTTTAAAGCAAGTCCTGTGTCTTTCACTACGTGTATTTTGACATTCTAATGGCACTCCACTGTTCAAGTGTTGCATATACACCAGCAAAGCTGTCCTTCGTACTGCTTTAGTCACCTGCCATCAGAAACTCTAAAATATATCAGAACAAAAGACACCTTTGCCAGTACAAATATTCAAGAGTGTTCTGATTGTGCAATGTCAAATCAAGAATCTCCTTCCATTATATGCCAGGCAGGCACATAACAACAAATCAGTACTGCAAACAAGGCTGTCAGAATTTAAGGATTTCAAAAGAAAGATAAGTACTAGAGCAAAACGCAAAATTAAGCTATAAATAACACTGTTTCGATGGGAGTCTGCATTAGTGCCTTAAAGTGACATGCTAGAGAAAACTGATGCTCCAGGAATCTACACCATTAAAAAGAAAGGAGTGCTCTTGAGGTAATGCTTACCTTCTGAAGAACAGACATTTCAAATACATGTATCAAGGTAACCTATTAGAGCTATTAATTCATACTGATTAATTAAACTAATTTGTACACCATAAGCCACAAATCAATTACAATAAAGTCATTACAGTTCGGTTATTTAATTTCATTCCTTAAAGAAAACATGACTACAAGGCAACATCTGTTTACTCATAAAACATTATTTGCAGAATTTAAAGACTGTCATTGTCTGTAAGAAGAAGTGAATATGAAAACACAATACAAAGACATGTGACTGTACTCTGTGTACACGACACTTAACATTGCTGATAAGTGTTTGATATCTTTTTACCTTTGGAAAATGAAGGTTGCCAGTGAACTGCATACACCCAGTTTTCATGACCAGCCAACACAGACTCCAAAGAAACTGCGTATGATGTGTCAGCATCTACCACAAATCAGAGAAAAGCATATTTCTTTCTAAAAGCCAAGAAAGACCGGGTCATTTCTGCTATCATTAGTAAAAATAATCAACTGCTTTCGACATCTACCAATATCTCAAAAGCTTACTGACATTGAACAGCGCCCTGAAATCCTACTTTGCCACAAGCCCTGAGTATCAGACTGATGGTCACAGGTCAGTGTATTGCCTCAGAGAGGTCTCTCAGAATTCCTGGAGAACTCTCAAACAGCGTTGAAGTAAATGCTCTAAACTGGCACTACTCTTATGCATATTTGCATCTCCAAATGACTGAAAATAGAAGCATTAAGATACTTTAAACAATGGATCAGGATTTGCAGGAAGTATCATGAGCACTTTTTACACATAACATCATACACACTTCATTATGTTACCTAAGTTGCCAAATAACTTGCCCTACAATATCAGCAATGCAAGCATCTGATGTTACCGTGCTTAAACAGCTTGTTAAATGACCATAAAGTAAGCCTGCACATACTTATCTGTTCTTTTCAGTATGTTTTCAATCTTTAAATAATACCAGCACCTCCTAATTCATTGTATTTGAAAGAAAATGGAAGGTAAGCTATTAAACTGGAGAACTACACAACAGCTTCCCTCCCACAAATAAGTGTCCCACATATTGCATTTGGAATATGCATAACAATAACAACACGCTGATATTAAGCTCTCTCGCTGCTTTACCATTTCTTGTAATACATCACCAACTTTCCATAGCCATGCATTTAAAACAGTAATTCTGCTCTTTCTAACAGCTAAAAATAATGCAGTCAACAAGAAACAAACAGAACTAGGTGAGATTGTTAGCTTCCCTGAAACCATGAAGAGATACACAAGTGAAAAGTTGTGCCAGAGAATTTTGCAGCTGTTACCTACCTTTAACAGTAAAAATATTCTCTTTCAGTTTTATGGAATCATCTTCAGTTTCTGGAAGTTGTTTTGATTTTGCACATACTCTCCAAATTCTTATCAAACAGTCCTGAGCACAGCTTGCTAAGAAAAGGTCCTCACCTATTTGTTTTCAAAAAAAGAAGAAAAAAAAAATAGAGCCACATTTTCATTGCAACTGCTGCCATGACTAACCTATCATCTTTCCTTACATGCACCTACAGCATTATTCCATTTTTTCCTACTGTACGCAGTATAAAAATATCTACTGTTTTATTTCAATATCAACTCACTTTCCCATTCAAATTCTCTATCATTTTATAATGCACCGACTGTGAACGTGTCCCTGCTTGTAAGATGTGGAAGACATGGTAAACACTGTACAAGTTGTACATATACTTCCCTGCTATTTATGGCCTTTGCTTTTGGAATTCTATCAGTCTCAATACTTGTCAAGAAATCCTTTCTTCCTTTTCTTTCTCCAGCTTGCAACATCCTCTAATTCCATTTTTTTTTTGTGCCATTGCAATAACTATTTGATTAGTTAATGTCTGAAAAGGTTCTCCTCTTAGTTTCCCAATTTAAAAAAAAAAGACGAGGGGAGGAGGCAGGAAAAGAAAAGATAAACACACTATTTCCCCCTTACTCTGCCCACTTTGAAAAAGCAGCCAACTCTTCCTCACTCAGATATAGACATTTGTATATTGAAAAGGACAAGTTGCTAAATCCCCAATTTGCTTGCATTTAAGTACGAGTCAGGTAAACATACCTGAGGCAAGCAAGAAAAATAGGTTTTAAAAGGATACAAAGTTTCATCTTGATTTTTTATTTTAAAACCACCATCTCAGGAAAACAAACATCACAACCACAAGAGCTTAGGTGCTACGGTGCCTCAAGGTCATCTGTTGGAGGGGTAAAACACTAGTATTGTCATGAAACCAGAATTCCACTTTATTTATCTTTCATACTGACCACAGACTGCCCACTCAATGCCTCTTATCCAATCTTCATGGCCAGGGAGTATTAAAGTTTTCTGAAACTGAATAAAAACTCCTGTTACATCACAGAAATGCACCTAATTACCATGCACATATCAGCAATAAGCTTTATTTTTTCAAGTCTTTTATATTTACAGCTTCTATTATTTGAAACTGGGAAAAAAAATTAGCTGCTACTAAGGATTGTAATTTACACAGAGATTCTAGATAAGCCTTTTTGGTTTTGTCACCACTAGATAAGCACATGTAACATTATGGCATTTCCCATATATAAGAAGCAGGAAAGGATGTGAATTTAAGGTGCACACCTTCAAGAGACTACAGACTCTATGATACAGTTGAAATTTTTTTTAAGTTTATCAGGGTTACTGTGCTACACAAAGAATAACATAATGCAGGTGTGATGTGACAAGCAATTTCTCATATTTGTGTGAAGTGGATGCAACTGCAGACAATGAAGAAAATGAATACAGGCAAAATCAAGTATAAAAAGAAGAGTAAATGCTTTGAAATTATTTCAAGAATAAATTTGTAATAGAATATGATTAATAAGAATCAGTTATGGTGCTGGAAATACTCCCCATGTTTCTTAAGTGTATTGACAAAGTTTCTAAGGAAGCTATACATCAAGAACTGCTGATGGAAAACTCTGCATGAACACGGGCTCAGGAACACAGGAATGCAAACACAGTCTGGATTCCCTTTTAAGAACTTTCACTAGTAATTTATTTTCATTCATAACATATGTAATATTACTGCTTTATTTTGATTCAAGTACAAGTATTTACTCCTTACTTAGCATTTAAACCATTTCTGCTTTTCTTTGCCCCAAAAAAGCCCTACTTCCACAACATTTTTTTAATCCAAGTCGATTTAAAATGTCTGAAGTAACTGTTACAGTTAAAACGCTACTGTAGTTTAGTATGAATAACTATCACATTATTTCTGGCATTATATTCTACTAAATTCCTTACCTAGGCCTACTAAGAGCTATTATTAAATGATAGCATCTACTATCAGTGCAAGTAAAAAAGCCTTTCTCATTGTGCTATTGCTCTTTCACAAAATCTGTCTTCAGCTTCAGAAGAGATGGTGAACATTAGTAACTCACCCAAAGGAAAAATCTGTACGAGTATGAAAAAACTCATACTCAGAAACTGGTGCCTCTCTCTTTGACCCAACATTTCTGATATTCTCCAAAACCACCTTCCCATCAAACAATGTTACTCTGCTTCTCCTCGTCACACAGTTGCAGTCACACAATCATGGAATGGTTTAGTTTGGAAAGGACATTAAAGATCATCTAGAACCACCCTCCCCAGCCAGGAGCAGGGACACCTTCCACTAGACCAGGTTACTCAAAGCCCCATCCAACCCGACCTCAAGCTGTTCCAGGGACAAGGCATCCACAACTTCTCTGGGNCAACTTGTGCCAGTGCCTCTGAAGTAAAGAATTTCTTCCTAATACCTACTCTAAACCTATCCTCTTTTGGTCTGAAGCCATTGCCCCTTCTCCTGTAACTACATGCCCTTGTAAAATGTCCCTAATATTACAGAACAATCTATATATATGAGATACATGGCCAGAAGAGCTGATCAAATACTTCCAAATCAGAAAGTTTAGGTCTTAAGACTCTGTTCTCAGAGCCACCTAAGCAGCATTTGGCTGGTCACTTCTGCACTCACTGGCACTTCCAGATGGGGCATTCCAGACAGATATTTATGTTAAACACCCACCAGGTTATGTGTAAAGGCAGAAAGGAACAGTCCAGGAAGTGAAACAGCAACCTAAAGACTCTTCTGAAGACTACATGCTTCTGGCAATACCTAAAAAAAGTCTTTAGCAACTAATATTTCAGATAATAGATAAAACACGTATTTATTTATCCATTTATAGGATCTTTGACAAAATGCTCTGTATTTTATAGTCGTCAAGGTTAGTTGGTGAGTTTATTTCTAACTGAAAGATTGGTTCAGGCTGAACTGTTGCTAACATCCTTCTCTTTTATGGTTCATTTTATGCTAAACAGTGTGTATATCTCCTGAAACCTGACGTTAATATTAATCTAAACACATATATAATCATTTTCCTTTTTCTAATTTCAAGGTGTTGTGGTGTGGGGGTTTTTTAATTACCCTCCTCATCTTTCATCAAAGAGATCTATTAAGAAAAGCACCCATTTGTTTTCTCTTAAAAGAGTAAAACTAATTACTTTAAGATTATTAATACCACCCCAAATTTTGAAGTCAGTTCCCAAACAGGTTTTTAGGCACTACTTTGCTTTACATCAAGTGTGCAGTTCTTTTGTGCTACAGAACAAGCACTCTTAACCAGTCAGCTAGAAGTCTGTACTAATTTTTAATTTTACATGCTTACATCGAATAATTGAATAGTCCTATTGAACTATTCACATGATTTAAGGTAGAGGCTTCTGAATTTAATTACCTCATATTCATGCACAGCAGTAATACCAGCACCAGCGGGGGTATGAGGCCTCATTGCTGAGGAGAGATACCCCCAAACCTCTGTAAATGCATCCTCTCCCTTGAATGAGAAACTCATGCTGCTGTCTTTCCCATCCCTATAACATCATCCTCCACTCTGCACCTATCTGAGCAGTGTCAGTACAGTGGCTGGAAAACAGAGGTGAACACAAGGGCTATTACCATACACAGAAGGATGATGCCATTAAGCACCAGGAACACCACATTCTTAGTCATATGATTTAGTTTTAGGTGGTCTGTGAGGAGCAAGGAGTTGGACCCAGCAATCCTAATGGGTCTCCTCAAACTTGAGATATTCTAGGATTCAGTCAAAGTTTTCAAGATACTGTTTCCCATAAAAATAAAAATTGTCCACTGAAACTGAGCAAAGAGTAGTGCTGCTGTTATGCCTTCTGCTAGGGTTTTTAGTATTGTTTTTGCCCTTTTCTTTGAAGTCTGTGTCTCTTGGTATCCTACACACAGTTTCTTCAGATGTATTCAGTTCTAAAATTGAATCAATATAAAGGCTCGTGCAAATGCATATGGTCATTATTTTTAGGTGATTCAGTCAAAGTTTTTATTACTGTCTAGGTTATATATACCAGTATTTTGAGGTGTCATTCTCTTTCTTACAGATTTTGTTTTTATAGTCTCATATTTCTCCTCTGTTTCAGTTTCCACTTGGTCCTCACTGGATACATAAGAAGTTACAGTCCCAACAGTTAAATCTAACAAAACCTCCTGGTCTGACTCCACAGGCTTTTCCATGCCTCTTACCTAATCTCTGAACATTGTTGCTTAGCAGCAATCTGGTCTCTTTTCTTTTAAGCAAAGAATAAAGCTGTTCTGTAGATAGCACAACTAATGAAGCTGTGGACATGCCCAGCATACTCTGCACAACTAATCCTGCCCACACTTTGGGTACATCTCTTTCAAGACCAGGCTACTAGGAGTTTGGTGAATTTGGCAATAGCAGTCCAAGTCTTCTCATTTTTTCTCCAGCAGACACTAGATGTGATATCCCTCCTCTATACAGCTGTTAATCTCAACATATTAGAAAGAGCCTGAATTACCTTTGATTCATTCCCCTATCACACTTCTCAACTAGGCCCAACTATTTGGGTGGAACCCAAAACACACAGTGCCCCATCTTCTCAGACAAACAAATCTCAACATAGAAACGTTTTGGTTTAAAGCTCTAATTTAATCCACTGGTTTACTTGTTTGCCCTCCACAAGCCACATCCGTAGATGTTATATCTCAAGCAAGAAGACATATGGTTTCTGAAAGATTTTTCCCTGGATATTTTCATAAATCAATACCCTCCTCCAACAAGTCAGAAAAGCAAAGAGTTCATTTTCTCTCTACTACTTAACACAGCAAGGGATCTATGGGTAGGGAGTCTCAAAAGATGTAAAGTGTGCCCACTCGGATTTAAAAACCAAGCAGTTTTTAATGAATAAATACATTTTGACTGTAAAATTAATGAGCTTACCAAAAGGTAGCCTGAACTAGCTAAGTGAAGATGCCTCATCCTCCCTCAGAGTCTAACAGTGCCCTTTAAGTTTCATTAGAATGCCCTGTTAGGAACGTATGTTCTGCCTTTGGATTCATACAACCTTTCTGAGGATGTTAACCCAAGGAAGTGGTTTACAAGAGTCACAACTAACAGCACAGAGCTACAGGCCCTTACCAGTAAGGGAATGACACAGGAGCTAAGATTCTAATCATTCTCCTATGCCAAGTTCCAGTAAAAAATGGCAGGGCTATAGTAACACTTCCTTCAAAGACCTTTAGTACTACTAAGAAGCCATAAAAAAAGGTGTCAGTAGATCTGAGAAAACCTGATGAAAGAGAACCTCCCTTCAGCAGCTAGGCAGGAATTCATGCCAGAAGGCTCGCAAGGATGTTTTAATTCTGTAAATAGTTGTAAAGCAGTACATGGGCTCTTCTCTTTGAGGCCTGCACAGTCCACTTAGCTATATGAGATGTTCTGGAAAGTTAAGATAGACAACAACAAGAAATCCCACCTCATTTAAGAAATATTCTGAACACCAACTCTGCCACAACAGCTGGTGAAAATACTTTCTGAAACTGAAGGTGTGAAAAATAACACATGCAAAACAAAATTGCTCACCCCTTGTGTAAAGTTTCCTACCTCCAAAAAAAGACAGCACAAACTTGCTTATGAAGCTGAAGAGGGAACTTGTTTATTCAAGTTACCTTCCTTTACACTCCACAGACTGACTGCCTTTAAGAATGGCAGACTATTGTTATACTAGAAGGTTTGGCCAACAATGGGCAAAGTAAGCTATGTATCTCTGAACATTTCTGGCAGTCAAACTGTATATAATTTGTTAATCTGAATCATACAAGAAAACAAGTTTCAAACTCTGAATGAAAAAAAACCAACTGCACAGTCCCTGAGATAAAAGTCTTTCTTTAGCATATTGAGAATCAGTAGTGGCATTCTGCCATTCCCAATTCCCAGAGAATTCATTAAACTGACTTAACTCACAAGCTACCCAGGAAAAAAAGAAAACTAAAAATCTAACCAAGCACCCTGCTTTTCTGCTGAGTGGTCAAGAAATCATTAAACATAGAAGAAAAGGATGAAACACTTATTTTATTGACAACAACGGCAACCAAAAAATCTTAATATTGTACATGGCAGCATAAACTGGCAAAATTATCTATAAAGTATCTTTTATCTCTCTCGAAAAAAGGAGTATCTATTCTTTAATCCCTAAAGAGAGTGTGTCTGAGCGAATCCAGAAGACTAAGCGGTTCTACATATGCCAGTTTCAAAGAGGGATTCTAAATGGTAGCTTCACTGGTGCATTGGGAGAGCGTTTGTGGTTTGAAGGGGTTTTTTTTAAAGGAGTGAGAAAAAGAAACAAGTGACACTGAGTTATGTTTTAGAAAACAGTCATTCAACACAATGCTTTAGAATCTAACAAAACTTCTGAACAGATGCAAGAGAGGACATAATGTTTTTCTACTGCTCCAAAGGAATGTTTATCTGTACGAAAAACTAAAAATTGCCAGCTTCCAAATAACACATGAAAAATGTGTGTGCTTTTAGAAGGCCAGATACTCCTAAATATACTTTTTTTTTAATGTTCAAAAGCATCCAAGCATGAAGGGCATACTTAGAAACAAACATAAAATTCCTCAGATGGAAGTCATAACAGTTTTATTATAAGAATTTATAGAATAAAAAGTAACATCATTTCCATATGAAGAACTCAATGCCTGGATACTTAATAAAAGACAGTTGCAGCTATTTTGTATCAGTGGGAATAGAAACACAGGCTTATCTTCACACAGGGGAAAAAAAAATCAAGAAAAACTAACACTTTCATGCACTGAATTACACTTCAATATTCTGTATGTGCATTTCACCATTACCCAGAAAAATGCATGAACTATTTGAAAAGAGGTGGTTATATGTGATGGCTATGTAGAGACAGATAGGACTTACTGAAGAACTTGAAAAAAATCAACAGCACATTTGAAAAGAAGTAGAAGAACTGAATAATGCTCGGAGCAAGAGACAAAAACTGTAGTTACCTGACCACTCTGCTGAACAAACAAACTTATTTTGCAGTCATCACCACCACAAGCCAGTATTGGTACTGGAAAGGAAAAGAAAGTCTTAATTTTTTTATAAAATCTAGTATTTTAGGATATGAAAAAATATAAATAATGTAAAAATCAATACAGAAATTCATAAAAATGTATCAATACTAACAGACAGGTAAGTGCGATGCCACTTTTTAGTGTTTTCTACATTAGGTTCCTAATAAATTAGTATCTCAAGAACACAGAACTCAGGCGTTATTTTGACATGCAAATAATATCTATAAATATTTAAGATGTTAAAAAGAGTAGTTTGCCTCAAGCTCACATATCTGTAGGAAGTTCAAGTACTAGAGTTTTTAATTCATTATATTTTATTGATCTCAACAGGCATTTGCTCTAAATACAGAAGAAGGAAGGAAGAAAACAAAATGACTCACAACTAAGGCAATTCAAGTTCCTCAATCAACTGAGATAGGTTTAGATGGAGTTAGCATCATTATTATACAGCAAATAAAAAAACAGACCAAAAATGGAAGACAGATTGCCACTATCTGTACCCAACAATATGAAAGCAATGAAACATTTTTTACACCTGCTCAAGTCTTGAGTAGCAGATGACTTCCACTGGCTAACCTAAAAAGTGCACAAACCCCATAAGTCTATTGAATCAAAGCAGACAAAGTTATGTCTGAGGTTAAAAAAGAGAAATTAAGCAGTGTGTTGCTTCCTCTCTCCTACAGAAGAGGATGGGGAAAAATAGTTAACGCTTACTCCACTCTCCTCTTTTTAGGTCCTAAGGAGGAAATAAGACTACTAGAGACTGAAACAGTAAAAGAAAATAAATTTAGTATAAAATTATGAAGAACTAAGTTATAAATTAAGGGCTAGACATCTGCATTTCTCAAGCCTGGACAGAAAACAAGATACTAAATTTCAGTAAAATCAACTACTTCTTTTACAAAAAAAACCCCCGTGCCATTCCTTTATATAGGTAATTTTATCTTTACTATGGATAGATCAAAAATCAACCTGAATATTCATAACATTTATCCTCTAAACTAATTTCTTCTTTCTACTTGTACCAAATCTGTGCCTAGTTATCCACTGTTCCTCTTGCACTTCTCTGTCACATTCCACATTCTTATGGTTCTATCACTTTCTTCTTCCCTCCAACCTCTAAGTCACAATTCACCTCCATCTCCTCCTCTCTTTAATAGGACTAAAAAAAACCTGGTTTTGATTGAAGGTAATGAGTTGCTTTGAACGAAGACCTGGTCGTCAGGTCCACAGAAATAGGGCAAGAGTAAGGTTTTCTTCCATAAAATACGATACAATGGATGTTCTTGAAGACAATATCATCCTTTCCTGAGAAACATATTTTATGGGCCATTACTGTAATTACATATTTACTCAATGGAATGAAACTTTAACTAATAAAAACAAAGAGAGAATTATTATTTGGTTGCTGCAGCAGACAAATGCAAATACTTTCACTCAAAAAGCTCAATCAAGAAATATGTATCTGGCAAAAACAGACTAGTATATAGTTTTTCACATAAATGCTTTAGGGTATTAGAATTTGGATCTGATTAAGATAAAAGTCCTGCAGAGGAAATAAGAAAAGTAAGTTGGATAAGCAGAGCTTTTCCAAGTTCACTTGCTCAGTTTTTTTCACCTGTTGTAGTTCAGTTCTGATGAGACAATTATTTACTGTCAAGAGGCCAAGCTACATCATGACAATTATCCAGGTGGTAGGAAGAATCACAGTATTTGACAAATAGGTGATCAAGATTTGTAAAATGGTAAATCCTGTTGCCAGCAATTTAGAAGCAGAGTTTGAGCAGACAATGCAAGGCAAAAGTAAGCAGCCAACCAAAACAGCACAAAGCTCTTCTCAGGGCTAAACAAGCAAATGTACCAAAACTATTTAGTGACGAGGCCGCCAGAAAAGTGTTTAAGCTGCATTCCAGCTGCAAATGACTGGTCAGGTTTTTATGAGCAGTCTATCAGTTCTCCCTATTTGACTTCTTCACAAGAGTGGCTCAATTTTTTTTTTAATAATTTATTTTCAAGGACAATCAGTTAAAATCCTAGGCATCATGAACGTCTTCTGAAAGTTAAAGCATCCATTGCATATGAATCATTTTTCAGTGCAAGCCTCAAATTTCTTTGCTTGGTGAAATTAGAGGTTACTGTAAATGCTTCAGGAAATGTAGTTTATGATTTTCAGAAAAGTAATTCTGTATTTAGTTCCTGACTTAAGAAATGCAGATTGTTCTCAAGAGAAAAGCTTCTTTGAATCTCTGTACAGCTGACAACTTAGTCTTCGTAAAGATTTCTGAGCAACTCCTAAATTTATCATAGATCACTTTTCCCTGAAGCTCATTAAAATTCAAAATTGCCATTAGAGATTAATGTTTCTGACAAATGATCAGCGGTGATATTTTTAATAATATATTTTAAGCTACTTTATTTAGATTTCAGAATTAACATACTCCTCAGCTATATGGACTACTATGTCAAGTTTAGGGAGAAAACACTGGCAACGCTTTATTAAAAGTCCCTTTACAGATTTCTACAGGAAACATTTCTATACATTTACGGTTCAAAATCTAAACTGTTTCTTGGCAGTTTTAGCAGCAGAGGTCATTCGTATTGGAACTGGAACAAAAAAAGCAAATGTCTAGAAATTTTTTTTTTAATTCCATACAAAATGAAATTTTTATGCCAATTGAAATTACGCAAATTGAAAATAATTACAGTTCTTGAGAAAAATAAAGTACTCCTTTTCAGGTTATGAGCACTGTACTGCTTTGGATAACCAATCTGAATTGGGATGGGAAGAGTTCATAATAAAGGATTGTCCTGCTCTCAATGTAACTTTAAGCAATGCTGGTTTTGGGGACTCGGCAAAACAAAATCCTTGCTATTCCACCAAGCAGTTCATGCAATTTGAGTTTCAGAAACATTTAGTTTAAGAACTAATTTGATCATTTTAATTTATGGTGTTTTCAAAATGTATGGTTACTTCTCTTATACACAACATGATTTAAACATTAAACAGATGCACTACTCTAGAGCACTAAGTGAGAATTTCTTACCTGTACAGTATTGTAAATGATGATATAACCTGTTGTTTTGCAGCATGAATGTTATACTCATTGACACCACAGGCACTTCACTTCTAAAGAATATTCACACTGGAGGTAATGATTTTAATTTACCCTCAACTCTTTCAACTTCATCTCAACAAGCACGTGTTAGTGTATTTACAGGAAAAGAGAGAGAGAGGTGTAAATGTTCTTTAGTGGCGCAGATGCTGCTTTTGGTATCAGACGTGCTCTGAAAACAGACACTGGCATTTCCAAATGGGACAACATATCTTGATAGAGCTTTCATAGTTCCCAGAATTATCAAAGCCAAAGAATAAAATATGCTTGTAGGCATATAATCAAAACAACACATCGGTGTGGAACGCATGCAGCAAAGAGCTGAAAATTCTAGATACAGTAAAAAAATGTAGCACTTTTTCAGTTGGGAGCCTGGCAGGTCTCCATCCACGTTAAAGACTCCAACGATGCTCAAACACAAACTTAATTCAACACATGTATGTGGCCTGAGGATACATTTGCTTTATTTAAAAAAAAAAAAATTAAAAAGCTTCTACCTATTTGCAGAACAGGAATGTGTCTGTGGCAGCCTACAAAATCTAACATTTCTGTTAATAGAAACCCACATAAACCATACTGAACAGTCACATTAAAGTAGTTCAGCGTCCCAATTTTTTCACATTTAAGACTGAACAGGTGATAAATACTGCTTGGGAACCTAAATTTTTTGATGCGGGCCTTCAGATTTTTTCTGAATCTTGCCCTTCAATTCAAACAACAGGAACAAACACATGCAGCAGCATCACAAGGAGCAGATGGAAATCGCAGCATCATCCTGTCCCATTCACTTACAGCATTGTTACCCTGTTTTAAAGCTTTTCATCTCAAGAGTTCAACCAAACAACTCCATCTGAGTGCCATTTTGAAGACACTGTAATCAGTCTGGTTTTTTAATTACTAAGAAGAGTTCAGAGAAAATCTTTAGATACAAAAATCAGCTTAAGCAGATTTCATAGAAAACAAAAGCTGTGGCACACAGGTCTGGAGTGAGTCAAATGAAAATCTGTTTGGGGGATTTCTTAGATTTTGTTTCCTGCATTGATATTCAAGATGTGCAGCTTTACTTACCATTGCTGCCAGGCAAGAAGGATAAGCAGACATCCATAACAAATCCATTTCCAAACTGCAGAATTTCAACGCATTTAGCTGGAAAACAGGAACAGACAGTGTTGATCTCATTCACTGTAACTATTACAGTTACACTGTCATTTCCTACTACATTATATCGCTACAATTTCCCATCCTTTTTTATTTTAAGAAGCTGAAAAATGTCTACATTTTTTCAGAAGCCTAAACTATAATATCATCCTCTGTGTTACCATAAAAATTCATCCAGAGTTAGTTGAGTTAGAAGATAATACTGAGTACTGCATTTATACAGCTTCACTGGGGTAACACATCAGAAGCAATAAATATAACAAAATATATCCTGTGGCAACAGCATTCACTACACGGGAATCTAAAACTGAATACATTTGATACAACAGCAGCTAGGGAGATGAGCAAAAACCTGCAAATATCCCTGAGATCCTGGAAATGGTTAAACTAGTAAGCCATCCAGATCAAAATAAACATGAGGACAGCAGAAATAAACCTCTCTACAGCAGAAGAATTAGTCTCTCCATCAGTGGAACCCACAACAGCAAGACAAAATGGAAAAGATGGGATTTCATGGGGTTCTTCGGGAGCATCAAAAATGCCTTCCGGAACATGGGACTGTAGATTGGCAACTCCCACCTCTCTCATGTAGGCAAGACAATATGAAAGCTTTAAATACACCAGAGAAAGAAGAAAGTAGCTAAAGAGATGCTGTCACTATAACTCAACCAGCAAATAACACTTTAAAATCTCGATTATTTACCCAATTTATTTCTTATGTACTTTAGAATGCTGGTTTCCCATATTTCCATGCAAGGGCCTAGTTCAACAGAAGGTCAAGATTCCGTTATCCCAAACTTCATTGGACTCAAGACAACAGCAAAAAACAAGTGACTAGTTAAACCTCACCTTTCTAATGCAGCATTAATCATTTCACTACGTAATTTTACTTCACACACACATACAGCTACTCTGCCTCCACATTACAGAGCAAAAAAATGGTTCAGATTATTATAATCTGAATATATATTTTTTTAAAAAAGCGAATTCAGGCCACACATCCCTGATGAAAAATAAAGATAAATCATTCCGCAGAACAAATCTGACCCAAGGCTTTCAAAGAGTAATACAGTGCTTTGATGTACTAAAGTCTGAAGAGAAATCAATGTATTTGCATTACAAGGTGTTAGTGATGCCATGATGATTTTCTGCCTTTTTATATACCCCTTTTATATACCCCTCTATATAGCCTTTTACATAGCTTTTATATATCCTTAGTGCTTTTAGCCCACATACTTGTAATTCCCTAAGCCTGATACCCCATGTCCCATTAAGCCAGGAGACCAAACATCCTGGAAGCCTCGCGTCTAAGGGTCAGAAAGCCCCAGACACCAAGGTCCTCTCTAGAACACATCCTGTAAACTAAGATCCAGGCCCATCCAGGGAGGAGACTCCTCAGAATGGGGGATTCATTCAAGTCTCTCCTTGGGGAATCTTTGATAGATGTGCTCATTTGCAAGACCTATAAGTTGTATACACGATCTATCAGGTGTGTGGGCATTCCAGTGACGGCATCCCAGGATGTGCATTCCCGTGTGCACTTCGGCGCACTCCACTGGGACGGTGTGGTGCACCAAGGATCCAAATAAATACCGAGGTAAAAACCCCCTTCCCTTTAACCATGTCTGGCTCTCAGTTTTAAGACCAGGAAAAGGCAATATTAGTATTTAATGCTTAATGGATAAGCATTCATCATTCTTACTTAGCCAGTATGTTATCCCTAACATGACAAAAACTGTTACCTTCTGAACCATGCCGAGACCAGATTCTCACAGTAGAGTCAGAGGCTGCAGAAGCTATTAGCAGATTTAAATCAGGTTCATCTGACTGGCAGACAGCATCCACAGCAAAAACAGCTTCCGTGTGGCCTTTGAGAGGAATGCTTTTCACAAGCTGAACATATGAGAAAATTTTACAAAGTTTTAAATTCCAGTAACTTACGTGAGAGAATTTTTAAAGCCATTTTAGGGAAAAAAAAAAACAACTTAATACTGAAAACGAGCTGTATACCTGCAATGGGAGAGCATCTGTCAAGCTATGCTTAAACTATAGCATATTCCAGGAAACCCAGAGAAAGGATACAGCAGTAATGAATATTAATATGGCAAGATTTTGCTCAAAGCTGAACAGAATTAAATGTTGCTGTGTACACCATACAAACCTCACCATTCCTTGAGGAAAGTTGGAAACAGTATAGAAGTTAGGAAGAGCAGGTTTCCTTCCTTTTTCTCCTTCTCTTGTCCCTCACCCTAAGGAACATCTCACAAAAGTTTGGAGAACCTTAGTGAAGGAGACAGAGCAGAGAACACAACGGAATAAGCAGCAGCTACAGCAGCGCTAGCAGCAATGTTTAGCGTGTTCTCACAAATCAAAACAGCTTTTTACTCCTTCAAAATGCCAACATGAAAAACAAAACTGCTAAATTTAGACTTGATGAGTACAGGTGATTCAATTTGCAATCTGTTCCTCATAAACACAAAGATCAAAATGAGAAGCTTTTAATTCTGCAACCAGAAGTCATCCAGCATTTATCCAAATTTTATCATAGACACACTCGACATCTCTTTCTAAAATACAGCCTGGTAGGCCCCAGTAAGAATTTTTGATTGGTTCAATACAGAACTTTGTTTTTAAGAATTTACACTGGTCTAGAACTGCCATTAAAATGTGCACATTTAGCCACATCCTTTTGAAATTATTGCCACATGGCTGTGCACCACATCAGCAGAAAAAGTTTATTAAAAAGTCTGTATGTTACCTTAACCAAATGCATGATCAGTTACAATGGATCAGGATCAGAAATAACTTACTTCTGAGAACCTTCCCCCATCCCAGTAGGTTCATTTCCCCCTACTATGCGTTCTCATGCATTTCAAAATGCCAAGACTAATAATCTGCTTTGAGACAGATGATGAAATGGGTTACCTACACAGCCATTCACAATCTAGTGCCTAATAAGCAAGACTTTAAAAATTAGATAATAAATTTGAGTGGGTTTTTTACCTAAATTTCAGGTCATTCTGAAGGCTCTTTCACAAAATACTTCATCTTTTGCCTTACATTTTACAGTACAAATAATAAATTAGCACATCTCCTTACTTTTCTCCATTTGTCTGACAAAATTAATTGTTGCACAGATTTTTTTTATTTTCATTTTTGTTAAACATCTACCCCAGCTTGTATATTATCCTGGTAAGACTACCTACATACAAACACCACACTGTTGCACAGATTAACTGGAAATCACTAGAAATGGATATAAGGGAAACAAAGAAGAAGGGTACAGAAAATGCCAACTCAGAAAGGTTTTAAGGTGGTTTAAAGAAAACTGCCATGTGAGATCAGAAAGCTGATGAGTCAAGAACAGACACACAGGGTCTTTCAGACACCTGAACAAATCCACTCGATGACTGACTCATTAGTTACTTTCTTTACCAATGCTGATTTAAAAAAGATGAACTCCAAAAAGGAGGAAACAACATTTATAGTAAAACATAGCAAGACAGAGTACCAACAATTTCAAGGATATTACACTAGGTTCAATTAAAAAAAAACCAAACAGCTAAAGTGAAACAAATAGTATGAACCAGAAATGCAGACAAAACAGATATGTGAGAAACTAGTGCAGGGGGAGATTTGAAAAGAGGTTATTCCTGCTTACCTGATTATTCCATGTTACTGTATCTTTCCATTCCCAAAGAATAAGCTGTTTATCAGATCCACCAGAAATTAACTCTGTTTCAGAAGCTAAAAAAATATGTTTTGGTTAGTTTAGCGTACACTTAACTTTGTAACAGCAACATAGGCAGTTCTGCTGGGTACTACTCACAAAATATCACTGGGAACCAAAGCTTCCACCAAAATAAAGTATGGTTAAAAGGAGTTGCACTGTGCAGAACAGGTTAAGAGCAAAGATGTTCCCTAAGAAAACATAAAGAGAAAATTCACAGGACTATTTAAAGTTCTGTATGAAAGTGGTAAAAATATCTTTCCAAAAGACTCTCGAATCCAGCAGTATAAATGAATCTCTGGAGTTTTTGGTTGGTCTTTTTGGAAGATAGGAAAATAAAGCAAGAGAAATCAAATGAACAGAATTCAAAGCTTCATAAGAAAATTTAATTCCCAAGTTCCCTGAAAATAACTTCTTTTAATCATTTTTAAGAAGAATGTGTTTTAGTGCAGCCAGGTGAAAGGACAGCAGTTTATATCACTATTAAAAACTAATGTTTGCACCTCAGTACTTCTCAAAAAAAGCAACCAGCACATTATATTAACAGTCTAATCAATGGCCCCATTTCTCTTTGTCAGTGAGTTTTCATAAATGCCTAAGGGCAAGAATATGTGCCTATGGAAAGTCTGCACTAAGCAACACTAATCCTGGAATGACTACCCACCAAAAGCCTCATAAGTGTCTCAGACACTTCTATCTACCTAAAGAATTTTTTTTTTTTTGAGCATATGACCTCTATGCAACTTAAGAGCTTTATACTCAGAGACTGCTCAAAAGACATTGCAAATGAGTTTACAGTGTCAAAACACGCAAAGCTCCAAGCCTTCCTGAAGAGACTGGTGGCAGAACAAGCAGCACAAGCCATCGACCTGTGTGAGCTGCCGCAGCCCCAGGCAAACATCCTCCTGGGGTGCCCTTGGCTGTGGGGCCACGAGCAGTGATCCCCTCACTGACCAGGCAGCTCACCTGGGTTTGGCAGGTCACATTCCTGCAGAGCCACCTGTTAAAATGAGGCCACACATCGAGTGCTGTGTCCAGTTCTGAGCCCCTCAATTCAGGAGGGGCACTGACTTGCTGGAGCAAATCCAGAGATGGGCAATAGAGCCGATAAGGGTCTGGAGCACACGTCTTATGAGGAATGGCTGAGGGAGCTGGGGATGTTTAGCCTGGAGAAGAGGAGGCTCGGGGGGACCTTGTAGCTCTCTACAACCCCGTGAAAGGAGGCTGTGGCCAGGTG
>VZTA01025318.1:218007-257214 GCA_013398855.1 Mohoua ochrocephala | reverse complement strand
AAGGATTATATCCCTTGTGTACTTAAATACTATTTTTTAGTAAAATTTATGTAAGTAGAGAGTAGCTCCAAGAAAAGCAATGGTAAAACTGTTCAATGGACAACCTGGATATTGGATCTTTGTACCACAGGGCTACTTAAAAAGATGAAGGCATGCTTTATATTAATTTTTTTTTTAATCTATATTTATACAAGTGTTTTATGTAGAGGGAGCTTCTCTGTAAATTGTGAATGGCATTTTAAAATTATGCTGTTCAAGGTGTTGTCACAGGAGAATAAAAACTCAATTTCATTGAAATGAGAACTTGCAGGTAAGATAACTGGCCAATAGAAAAATACTGTTTGCTTAACTTTTTTCAACAAAAGCATACAAACTGTGCTTTAAAAATCAACCAAAATATTAAGAAATAAATTTTTACTTTAATAATTTTCATAGCTCTTGCACATTCTTGTGAATTTTTTAAAATCTAGATCCTGAGCGGTTTTTTCCTCAAATATATTAATTTGATGACTCTTCCTCTCCATCATCTCCATCCTGCCTGGCCATTTTTGTGTCCACCCCGTTTCCCTCAGTGACCAACCCAAAAACCAGAATCACAAAGCTTCAGTGAGAATTGCAGTTGATTTTAATATTTTCTGTTGAGAAACAAACTTTTATATAATTTGCCTTGGTTCCTGTTTAAAAGTTGTGACTTTTCTAGCCCTGAATTCATGACGGGGAAATGTTTTAGTTTAAAAAGGGTGCCAGAAACTCTGGACCTGTATTCTAGTTGGCATTGTCTAACTAATTTTGTAGGAAATTAATGGTCTGTGTTGTGTTCCTGTTTAAGGTAGATCTCTTGAAATACATGTAAACACGCTCCCATCTTAAGTAAGGGTCCTACTTGTAATTAATTTTGCACAAGCAAAGTATATATTTTTTTTCCTCCTAAAATCATATTCAAAGGTTATTCATCTGCCAGGTTCATTAGAAGTGATGCTCTAGACTCTGGAGACCAGGTGGGATCACAACTAGAGTGGTTGATTATGTTTTAATTTAAATTAATTTCTCCAAATAGCGAATGTGTCTAAAATACTAATCAGACAAAACAATTTTAAAATAATTGAGAACAAGAACCTAGTAAAGATTTTTCCCACAGCACTACATAAATAGAATGTGTAAATGATGTTGCCTTTCTAGACTTGTTGAGATCAGAGAGTATTGTTTTGACTTTTAAAGCTTTTCCTGTTTTTTCGTTAGACTTTGTTGGATTCTATTCCATCTGAATCCAATTCTGAATGTCAGTAGGTATACTGATATATTTCTGTGAGCCTTTAGGAACAATGGTAGAAGTAAAATTCAGAAATCATGTGATGCCTTAAGTTGGTTTTTTTTGTTTGTTGTTTGTTTGGGGTTTTGGGGGGTTTAGTTTGGTTTGTTTTATTTTTTTAATACTATGATCCTTTTCACCTGAGCACTTAGGCAAAATTTTAAGTTATTTCGCAATGTGGGAGATGACTTTGGTACAAAAGTAAGAGGTTGATTTACAATCAGGTTTTAATTTTAATTAGTCCAGCTTCCTTGAATGCAGCAGTATGAGCAGTAAGAGATGATGTTGGTTACGAGGATTTAGGGCCAGCAGATGTCCCAGCATCTCCTCTGGGGCTTTTTCGAGGCCTTATTTTCAAGGCTTTTTAAGGCTGGATGTTGTGTCCATATTTTGAGGGTTAGAAGTCATGACTAAGCCATGTAGTGGAAGAAATCTTTTATTTAGTTTTTTTCTTCCTCCTTCAGTTTTATGAAGTGTCAAGTGACATCCACAGCAAATGTGCTTTGAAATGCTCCAGGTAGGGTTTGGTGTATATAAACGCTCTGTCCCACGAGCCACAGTTTTTACATCAGGGCAACAGATGACTCGCTAGTCCCCTGCTGCCAGTCCAGATGTTCTCTCCAGCTCGGTCTTCTGAACTGCTGGTGGAACAGCTGATTATGGCTCAATACTCTTTTATTTTTTTCTTTTTAAATTCAGTTTTTCTTAAAGTGGGTTATAAACTGCCATAGCTCAGAAACTGCTTTTAACCTTGCTGTCAGTGCTGCAGAAACAGGGCAGCTGTCAGGTGCTGAAGTTTGTGTGTTTGCTCTGGTGCAGGTGGCCTCTTCCCCGTCTTGCCCCTCCGGAGTGGGGTGGGTCACCTGAAGCTTTTCTCCCTTGTCCTGTGGTCCAGCCTCGGGCAGGTATCTCGGGTGCTCTCTTGCATCTAAAACATCCACCTATGTTTGGATGCTGAGACAGTGGCCTTTTCTGCCACCCAGTGTTTAAATCCTGCATAAACCTTATGCTGTATTTTCTGGGGAGAAAAAGTCCACTGATTTTGCTTGGCTTTGGGATCTGACTCTTCAAAGACATTTGTCTTCTAATGTCTTCAGCAGCCTCTGTTAAGTTCAGTGTTTAGCTCTTCCTTGAACAGCTCTTTCTTCACCCAAATTGTTTTTCTTCTGATTGCCTACTTTGCCAGTCTTTATCTGCCACTAAGGAGATGGTATTAGTAGGTGGAATGAATTGGAACACGAATCTTTCGGAGTTTAGTGTTTGGTTAGTAGGGTTACCTGTCTGCACTCATAATTCTCCAAACATAGCTGTCCAGAATATTTTTTGGTTTTGTTTTCCTTCAATTCAGTGGTGATTTCTAAATATCAGTGGAGGTAAAGACTTGTTGCCTTCTTTGGGAGCATCCCCGTGGTTTGTAACAGTTTTCAGGATGAAATGGATTCAGTGCTACTCTTTATTGCTTAGAACATTTGCATTTTAAATAGATGTAAGTTAATGCTCTGTGCAGTACCACAATATTAAAGATTCAGGTTCCTTGCCTTATGCACTTCAGGAAAATGGGCACATGAGCATGAGATACAGACTGCAGGTAACAGGAATTGTGTGTGATCTTGCCATCCACCCCAGGGGCCCTTTATTCACACATGTTTTAGAGTGCAAAGATTTGACTGCAAATTTAATGCACAGAAAGGATAGGTAGGATTTAAAAGCTGCTGGGAGGCTCAGATGACACCTGAACAGACCCTGCTGGCCAGACAGGTGTCAGTCAGGTGGGAGAGAGGAGACTGCCACTGCTTGCCACAGACCCTTGATGGTACTGGGTTGTCCTCTTTACTGTCCTGCGCCTTTCCATGTTCTTCCTTTTGAATCCTAACAAACCTGTCTGTCTGTAACTTTACCTTTCTTACCTTGTATAGTTCTGATCTAAAGACTTTTTTTAGTTTTCTCTCAGCTAAGGAATTTTCTGAAAAGCTTAAGCTATAAGCTTAAGGGACACAGTTTGGGACACAGGAAGAGAGGGAAAAGCAAGCAGGGGTAGCTTGTGCATAATTAGTGAATCATATCCAGTTGAATTCCCAGGGTATAAGAACTGAAGTGTTCTCTTCTGCAGCTTCTGAGGATTTAGCAAGGTACAGGTGACATTCTCCCAGCTGCATTTAGGCAGTAGTAAGGACATCCAGTGCCATGCCATGGTTGTCACAAATGTGTTTTCACTGGGGAGAATCTTTGGCCATGATTCCAGCCAGGCTAAAGGTAATGCAGTGAGAGCTGTCAATGAGAGAGATTCTCAGTCATGTGATGTCTTCTTGGTATATTGTTGATTCTAGGGTAATTACAATAGAACAGAGATGTGAGTTGTGTTTCATTATGTAAAACATAAAGCTGTGCTGATTTTAATTCATTTCCTGCCAGTCTTCCTCTACTAAATTAGTTTAGGAAAGCTCTGTATTTAAACATCTGCATAATATGCATTGGAATTTCATTTGGCTGGCAAAGATTATTTCTTAATGACTGTTTTAAGGAAGCACTGCTTGCAGCATAATAGTGAGATTTTTATTCCTCCCCCCACCCCTCATAAATGTAATTATTTTTATTAAAAATTATCTCTAAAAACTGTCTGCCTATGTTCTTTAGCGCTCTGCTTCTAATAGACCGGACTTTGATGGTGACTGTGACAGTATAGAAATACTTCATAAAATTTAAATCTTACCATTTAGGACCTTCCATGCCTAAAAATCTTCACTTGTTTTTGTTTTCTCCTCTTTTTAGTCATCATTGTGAATGCTAGTAAGTAAACACTTTCAAGTATGGTGACATTGCAGTTTATAAGTTGCCTTTTTTGAAGGGAATGGGTACTGAAAGCATTGACAGAAGAGATGATATGCAGGAAGCTGCTGCAATATAATCAGAAAAATTAAAATAATAGTGCCAAAAAAAAAGTTCCAGCCATGATCATAAGATTTATGGTATATGCAGTCCAGAGCTGCTGTATAATTACTTGATTTTTTAATTTTTAAATTTTTAATTAAATAAGCTTAATTGTTTTACTGTACTGTACTTAGAGTGATGTAACAGGCTGGGAAATCTGTTTAAATCCATAGATGCTCTAAAACTCCGAGCTTCACATAAGAATCCATGGAGCTTTCTTTGAAGTGTCCAGCTTCTCAAATTAACCCTCAGTGTAGCGTTCACAGCTTTGTGTGAAGTTTTTAAAATGTAGCTGCAAAAAGGTGGTACAGCGATAAAGCAAGATATTGACATGTGAAGAAAGGCACACTGAAAAACTGCAGTCAGTTGTTCTAAATTTTGTCAGGTGGCACATTTTGAAATCTAGAGGTCACCACTTGTAGCCAATTAAATTCATCCATATCTTGAATAAATGTAGTCACACTTACCTGAAGTTGATTATGGTATTTCAATAAATAACTGAAGTTAGCTAAAATTCAACACATTGCAGAGAATCATTTTGCATCAGTCTAAATGCAGTAATGATCTTGAATTTAGTAATCCACACTTGAATTGATAACTTCCACAGCATTCTCAAGTGATTACTGCAGCAGGTTACATGAGCAGCATCTGTTTGAATAGAAGATTGTGCTGGAGAATCCACAAATGAAATGGGGCATGCTGACTTTCTCCTGATAGGGTTTCATCCCAAGAAATTCAAGGTAGGAGGAAAATTAGGCATGGTACCACTTATAGCAGGGAAAGAAGATAGAAACATTAAGACAATTGTTTGGGCTTTTTTGATTCGAGTATGTACATGTTGTATAATGCACAGATCCACTTGAAATACATTTTTTGAAAGCTCACTGGACAGAGCAGAAAATAAATAACAGCAGGGAACAAACCAATTAACAACTATGTCTACAAAGTAGAAAAATATCAAAATGCTGTAACATTTCCAAAAGTCAGTAGCATATGTATGGCCAACCGATCAGAAATAATCTGCAAATAATTATGTTGATCTGATCTATTACTTACAGTCTTGGAAGGGATGCCTTGTGTTCTTGAGCATGTCACAAAGACAGAAGTTCCTGTCTCTAGAAGGTGATTGAAAGTGGAGATGGAGAGCAATGCATACGACAGAGCTGGGCAGCCTCCTTCTTCAGGGAGTGGCTGTCTCTGTCCAAACAAATTGTTTCCCACCTGTAGCCACTGAGATTCAGCTTGGGATGGGACTATATTGGTGATAGCAAGCTAAAATTTAGAGAGTATTTATCAGGACTCACTCAGCTGTATATGAACATTTTCTGTAGGGGTTGTTTCAATGCCAGAATGACTTTGAAACTGGTGTGTTATTGAGAGAAATTTTATTAGAGTTCATACTAAAGAAAAAGCAAGAAATTCTTGGTGGAATTGTAAAGATGAAAAAAAAAAGGTTCTATTGTTCCCATTATAATAGTAATGGATGGACAGGGAGCAGCTTTTGGCTCTGTTCTGGATGATGTAGTTACAGGACAAGTCAGAAGAACTGAAATAGTGTATCATGTCAAATGTGTCTTAGTGAATAAGGAAGATACTGTATTAGAAGCTATATCCCTGGGAACAGAGCAAATTGTTCTAAACCAGGTCAGGAAAAAGAGTGGTTTGTGGTTTTTTTGGTGTTTTTTTTTTTTAAAAGCATACTATATTTGCTTGGCTATTGTCCCCATGCATTTGCTTTGGGCAGTTTCTCATAAAAAAGGTATCTTTATAGAATTCTTTCCAGTTTGCCATGAGAACTGCAATCAAACATCTGTTTGTCCTGGTTCATCCCTGTGTCTCCTCTTTGATAAGGGGGCAAACTCTGTACCCAATATTTGTGTGTATCTATATTACAATTCCTTGTCAGCTCCTGAAAAAAAAAAAAGAAATTAATTGCTGTAGTTATTACCTAATAGTTTAGATAGCTGACACAAGTTTTTCTAAGTTATTCTGCTACAATTAACTTAATGAGTTTATTTCAGGGAGAGGGAAGCAAGTGTACAAGTAATACTTTGTAGACCTTACTCCTCTTGATTTATTTAGTCTTACTGCACAATAATTAAGTCCTGTCAAGTGTAGTTTTAAGGATAGATACATGTGAACAAATAAACAAGAATGAAAAAGCACATCCATAGTCACTACTATGTGCTCTAGTAATTTTTTCTGTGGGAGACGACTTAATTTGTTCAAACAAAGAGCTGAGTATGAAGTTCTCTGAAGAATTATTAAGTATGGATTTTTTTTGTATCTATAATATATTTAGTCATTGCACCAAGGGTGTTTAACTGAGTATATTTATCAAAGGCTTCACAATGAAGAGAAGAATGCTCTTTGCCATCTTTATTTTTATTCTTTATTCCTTTAAGATATGTGAAGAAAGTAAAGTAATGGCCGTTGTCACTTTCCTGATTAAATAAACACATTAGATCGCCTCTTCTTGGCTGCAGGGATTTATGTAAACACCGCAGAATTTGTCATTTCATGATGTGAGTGAAGCCGTGTTCCTTTCTCCCTGTCAAAAAAAGAGTTAGACCCTACAGCCTATGTTTTTAACCCACAAAAAGCTTCAGAGATTGGATCTGTCCTTTGCTACTTTCTTCCATGCTTTAGAGCGATCAACTTTTTCCCCTCTTGCTGTTTGTTACTTAGCAACATTTTTATTGCTCTGTAGCACACCTTTGATTAGGGCGTGATTTTTAGAACACATTTTAGCACAGCCTTATTAGTGGTAGTATATCTAAATTTTCTAAGAGGGTTCTCCAGTAGAGTAATAGAGAAATTGGTGTCTTTTGAGGAAAGAATCCATTTGTTATTAAACCACAGCTGCAAGTGAAATCATCCCTATGAGTGTTACATTTTCATACCCTGACCTGCTGCAAGCAGGTGGAGGCAGTGCTAAATTCCCCCTTGTCTTCCCTCCCTTCCCTTCTCCCCTGAAGGCAAAAAAAAATTAAAAAAGTGGAAAAAAACCATTTAAGTTATTGTTTCATTTATTATGACACCAGGTTGGTCAAGCTGGTAAATAATTAGAATAATAAATAATAATAATAAGTAGAATTTTTCACACAGAGGAAATATTTATACTTCACTGGCTTCAAGTGCCGAGTTTGTCTGAAAGAATGACTTTTTGAGACTGTACATGTAGCCACAGCTATGAGCTAAAAACATTTCTCGTTCTGAATTATGTCATTTAAATAGAACAGATTTCTTTTACTTTATTTAGTTTTAAATGGACTAAGCTTGGGCATTCAGAAACAAGTTCTAAAAGTTGATGTTTAAGGAACCAAATAGCAAAATCTTTCAAAATGCTAAATGTACAGTTGGTTTTAGGGATAACGAGTAGGTGAAATTCTCTTTTTCTTGTTGAAATGTAACTTTTGCCATTAAGATTCCTTAGATAGTTCCCATGTTCAAAGAATTGGTGAATTGGAGTAATTAGTCTGCCAAACACTGGAGAAAAAGATATCCCAATTTCCACTGCTATTTGTCCCTATTTTCTGATTTGAGTGTTTAGTGTTTATTACCTCAGATTTTTAGGCTATTCATGACCCTGAAATCTGAAATTCTGTATTTCTCTTCCTACAAATTACTTGGGGGCTTTTAAGAATTCTAGGGTGGATGCTTAAGCCCCGTAGGTGATTCACAAAGTGAATGGTTTTTGGAGAGGAAAAAGGTCAACTACGAAACACTAAAATTTGCATTATCAATGTTTTCAGGCTTCCTTTGCCACCACCTTCTTGGATAAGGGCATTGGAAAAGATGAAAATCTACTTTGACTTTGTTATAAGAAATTCCAAGGTAATTATTTTGTCATGGGGTTAATTGGGGAGGAAACTGAAAGTCTGTCAGGAAATGGGCAAACTGAAACAACTTTCGACTGGATGTTCTTTCTGACCCTTTTCCAGCGTTGGCTAAAAAAGGTAGTGACTTACAGAAAGTAGTGCAAAATAGCATTCTTATAAACTCATTAACTGTGTACTGGAAAGAGGGAATGTTTTATAGGTTTCATCAACAGTTGCTCGTAGCACAGAACCATCCTCACCCAGACTTGGAAAAACAGAAACATTTGATTAGAGTCCAAGGCTTGAGCAGCTCATTTGCCAGCAATGCTAGACTGTCAAAATATGCAGGGGCAAACTTGTTTTAAACTATTTCAGAGAATCTTAGCTTTAGTTTTCTTTGTGTTTTGTCCTGGCCTAGACAATGAAACTTGTTTTCTATAATACTATGAAGTTTCCGCTTCAGATATATTTTAATTAAAAGTTGCCATCATTCTGCTACCGCATAAGGCAGGATCAGTAATAATTGCACTGAAATAGGATCTGAAATACAGGATATCTGTACTAGGAAGAGTTGATTTCATTTCAGTTAAAAATCATGGAATTTCATTAAGAGACCTTACTGTTGAAAATAAACACATGTTTCCAATGCATGAATTATACTGGTAGATGAATATGTCCAAGTGGAGATCAGTAATGAGTGGTGTCCCTAAGGAACTTAGTGGGGTTGAAGTTTGTGGATGGCACCAGACTGGGCGGTGCGGTTGATTGGCTTGAGGGAAGGGATGGAGCACAGGACACAGGTGGCAGGACAAGGGGCAATGGTTTTAGGCTGAAAGGGTAGATTTAGATCATAAGGAAGGACGTAAGGACAAAACTTTTCATTATGAGGATGCTGAGACACCGAAGAGGTTGTCCAGAGAGGCTGTAGATGCCCCATCCCTAGAAATGCTTAAGTTCAGGTTGGACAGGACTCCAAACTGACGGTGTCCTGCCCGTGGCAGGGGAGTTGTGACCAGATGATCCTTAAGGTCCCTTCCAACACAGATCGTTCTGTGGTTCTGTGATCTTGTACAAGTTCTCGTGCACTTATCAGTTATCTCAGAAGAACAGAAGTTGGTTTGAAACTATCGAAGGGTTCTACTGCCATTCCATTGTTGATGTAAAAATGGTAATACAGTACTCAAAGCTTTTTGAAATGTGGAGGACTCTTTTGTTTTTAAGCAACTTTCTAAGTAAGCTGTAGGCAGTAGAGTATGATTTTAGTAATTTGTATCCAAGGACACTGATTATTCTCTCAATATTTTCAAGATACTATCCGAGGTTTCCGTTGTCACAATTGAATTTCAGTGAGTTAGTGGGAATACAGCTGAATACGTTTTGGCACAGTATCTTTCCCACCTGTCTTTAGTGGAGCATACAACTTTGGTGGCTACAGAAAGATAGTGAATATGTTAAAACGTGTTCAGGTCACAAGAGGTTTTAAAATAGGTGCATAATTCTTGAAAAATAGAATGGAGGATAAAGCAAAGTATAGCTGTGAATCAGTGCAAGAATTACATTGTAGCTATTTATGCCAGAGACAATTCAAATAATAATTTTGCTGTGTATTTTACTAAGCAAAGCTACTGTAACAATCTATCATCAGTGTGTTTATTGTTCTCATATTAATCTTCATGAAGTACAAATTATATAGTTGAAATGACAGTATCTAGTAAGAAATTGAGATTAAAAACTAGGTGTCTTTGAATACAAACCTGTTTTTCAGGTGTCTTAGATGACAAAGTATTTATGAAGCATACAGACAGTGTATTTGCAAGTTCACAAATACAGACAGTGTATTTGCAAGTTCATTGTGCAGCACAATCTGAGCTAGTATCTTTCTTTAATTACATTTCTGAAGAATGTGGCTTCAAAAAGTGCAGCAAAGAGAAAATTACTGCACCGTGCTTAAGGATGGATTCCTATTTAGCATGAACCCTGTGCTTCAGATCTCCTGTGCTGGTGTGTGCAAATGCAACAGCTTTGCATTCTGTGCTTCCTGAAAGGGAATGAGGACTCATCCGTGCCCACGTTGGCTTTGCCTGGTGGCTGCTTACCCTCACAGATCTCCTGATCTTGTGCTGGGGATGGTCTTAGAGAGTCTTCAGGCTCTTTGAGCTTTCCACTGGTAATGTTTTTCTGTGAAGGTAATAATTTGTTGTACAAACTTTTCTGTCCTTCGTGCCAAAATCTGTCGCATAACCGAGCAGTCTCGTCCCACGGTGCTGAAAAAGAACTTTTTGGACTGTATCCACAGCAAGTGCTGATGCTGAGGATAAAATCTGGAAGCTTAAGAGGATGTAATCTAAGTTTTGGTTTAGCTAATATTAGTACAAAGGGTGAGCTTCCCTTAGCCCCTGCTTCCCCAGGGTTGGAAATCAGTAGATCCCCATTCAGGACATGGAGTCAGTATCTCAGAAGCTTCCTGTGTTGTTTGTGCTGAATGATGACTGATAATGAACGCTTTTACTCATCTTAAAATTTTCTTATCCTTCTCTAGATTTGGCATTGCTACCAGCTGCCTCGTTGGGAGGAAGGAAAGGCTAGACTTTTGGTCAATAAAATACAGACAGGCAACTAAGTCCTCAGGGATTCAGTGTGCCAGTCAGACAGTATCTTCTGAGTTGATGTCCTAGGCTGGTAAAATGCAAAAGTTTGCCCCTTTTTCAGTCTTCTCTATGTGATAATAACTATTCCTTACGAGGTTGTTTTTGCCATGTTAACATAAAAAACAGCTGATGTGCTTTGTTGTTTGAGACTTAAAGTTTTGATTTGGGAATTTTGAGGTAATTACTTTAAAAAAGTAATTTGTGGTAGCATGTGGACACTGAATGGTAGATTGATAAGGTATTGTACAAGGTATCATGGTATAGATGAGCTCGAGCCTCACACCGCTGCAGCAGCTATGATTTGCCATCATCTGTACGCAGAAAAGACTTTTCAATCATCGGTGGACTCTAACTTTTAGAAAAACAGATATTTGATGAGATGTTTGTACTAATGCTGGAATTTTCTCAGGGGCTGAGGTCTGGTCTTGTTTCACTTCTCTAGTGCTTTTGTTTGGGATTTTTCAAAATGTTCTCTTTTATGAAGAATTCTACTTCTTGGCTTCTTAAATACCTGTTGCTATTCATTAGCATTAGGAAAAAAAAAAGGTACCTGATTTCCAATTAAACCAGGTTGTATTTTCATTTTGGAGGTGCAGGCATAATACGAATGCTTTAAATATTTTTGTGTGTGAAACAGACACCCCTTCAGTGCCCCTTTGGAGTCACTATCTGAGCATAAATTAGGGAACCAGTATTTTAGATTAAAAAGTGAAATTAGGTTTATAGGAAGCACCGTTTCAGGCTTTTAATAAGATGGTTCTAAGAAAGTAGAGCTTAAAAATGTTAATAATTTGCCAGGTAGTTAATATTTTTGTCACTGCTAATGGAATGAATTGATTTTGAGTGTAATTTTGTTTTCCTATAAAGGGAAACAAGAGAGTTGAGAATAATTGTTTTCTATTCTTATACATACATAATAGCATACTATTTCAGGGGAGAAAAAGCACCTCACAATAAAGTAGTTAAATCTCCCTTGACACTTGATTCTTTACCAGTCCCCATCTCAACTCTGGTGCCGTTTTCTGGGTAAAGTTCAGGATAATGGTCTGTTTAAAATCAGAAGTCACCAGATCTGTAATAGTTTGTAGCTATTTCTGCACTACATTTAGACTTATTTTGAAAGCAAACTCAGTGTTGAACAGTAAACTACTGTGAAGTGTTTGAGATCTCAGTTTAATTATGGAAATCATGAATTGCATTAAACTGTATGCAAATTCTGACAGTATGTCTTTAAAGTTGTGATTTAGTTGTATTTTGCAGAACAGCAAATTTTGTTTGTTAATTTTCAGGGTTGATTATATGACCAAACAAATTTAATATTTTCTAAGAATATTTTTGGGAGAATAGAATTTTAAATAATCTCGAAGATTTTTGTTTTATTAGTGTATAATTTACTTGGGTAGACTATAAGTGGGACAAACGCTAATTTATCCAAATCGTAGCTGAAAACTGCGTAGGCTTTATCAGCACTTAAAAGAGTTTTGTAATATTACTTTTGATACTTTCTCTATTTTAAAATGTGTATGCCCTGCAGGCTCTGTTAAAACTGCAGGTAATTGTCTTCAGTACTTACTTTTTTTTTTTCTTTTCTATTTACCTGAGGAAGCCCACAGAGCAAAAAGCATCAAGAATATTAAATTTCATTACAATAAGTACCTCCCTGCTTTGCCTCCAAGGCTGTTCTCATATTCACATTTTGCAGGACATAACCTTTGCTGAGTAGTATTTGAATTATTGCTTCCATTTTATAGGGCAAACAACTGAATGCTTTATTTGATATTAGTTTACTCTTACCAAGTGTAGATAGGAGTAGCCAGAAAAATGTAAGCCTAGGACCCTGCTGCGTACTTGATATTTTAAACCCTTATATAGCCTATAGTTCATTTGAGGAGAACATTTCTTTTTGTGCAAATGGCATTTCAGTAAAGTCATGTGAATATAGTCGTAAACTTGTTTAATTCGTTGGCAAAATATGAGAGAGGCTTGATGAAAAATCAACCTTCACAATTAAAATGATGTGTCTTTTCAAGGAATGATCAAATGTCGAAGCAACTGAAAATTGGGAAATTCTCGTTTCACCTTTCTGTATGGCACTGCTTTGTACCCACAGAGGAAGTAGAATTTTGAGGGGAAAAAAGTTAAAATATTTTCATGAACACTTCAGAACTACTGGGTCTATGTGAATAAACAATGTGCCTATTTCTAAGAAATCATTTTCCCAAAGTAATTACTGAATATGAGTCTATAAGTCTAATAAATGCATATTGCTATTATATTATTTACAGCATTCTGGAAAAAAAGTGCTTTCTCCCTACATAGCAGTGGGCTTATGGGGATCGGGATTAAGGGTTCCAGAAGGGGCTGTTGTCTGGTATGGCACTCCAGAATTACAGTTTTAACTAAAATGGAAAATCCTCTGCATCTTCAAAGATGCTGCTCTTGTTTGGTCACAAAACAAAACAGCTACATAATAACCAGTGTTCTACTTACTAGAATTTTTAAATAGAAAACCGTAAATATATGAAACATACTGTATATTATGTATAATATATATTAGTATTGTTATTATTTTTTTTTCATACATGTAAAGCCAAACTGCTTCTCTTATGAGCAATAGCTGAGGGATCTCAGACTATTTAGTTTGGAGAAAAGAAGGTTCGGGGAGACCTTGCTGCTCTCTACAACTTCCTGACAGGAGGGTGTAGCGTGGTGGGGTTGGTCTCTTCTCCCAGGTAGCGATAGGATGAGAGGAAATGGCCTCACGTTGCTCCAGGGGAGGTTTAGATTATATATCAGGAAAAATGTCTTCACTGAAAGGGTGAGCCTGTGTAACAGGCTGCCCAGGGAAGTGGTGGGAGAACCATCCCTGGCAGTGTTAAAAATGTGTGGATGTGGCTACAGGGACATGGTTTAGTAGTGAACACAATGCTGTTAGTGGTTGTGCTCAGTGATCTTGGAGATCTTGTCCAACCTGATCCATTCTATGATTCTATATATTGTGCATATAATGTCTCTATTTGTCTGTGACTTATGAAGAATTGGAGTTTTGCCCACAAAAAGGCACAGAAATAATTGTGCAGTCCTGCATCCAATTAATTTACCACTATTAACTTTTGCCTAAGAGAAATCAGTATGATTTAGGTTGTGAAAGAACTTCAGATCTTTACTGAAAAAGTGCTTCCAAATTTGAAAATAGTCCTTTCACTTTGATTTCTCATGATGTTTTCTTAATACTACTTAAATAATTACAGACTTTTTTCCCTGAAGGCTGGCCTTGAAATTCTCAAATACTTTCAAGCTTTTTCATTTTAATTCAGGGAATGAGATGTTAAGGCTTAAGGAAAGATGTCTTCTGCCACAACTACAGATAAAAGTATCCATTATTTTTAACTGTTAGAGGAAACTTTAAATCTTCCAGTAACTTATTTGATATAGTCTGTAATTACATAATATTATTGGCTTTGTAATTATACTGGCATCAATAAATTCTCAATTTCTGTGCCTAAGAATAAAACCCTCTTCCTGGATTTAGAAGTTAATTCACTGCTTCTGTCTCTCCTAGGGGCTGACATAGGGGAAATGACATGTTGCTGCTGACCCCTTTTACTCCCGGGTTATCATATGCCCCAACAGGACAGCTCTTTTGTTTGCTGTCTGCACAGTCCATTTTGGAGACATAATGCAGTTTGGATTGCCAAACAAAAGTTCTTTGGGTCTGTTAAGGACTTTATCACGTTCTGTTGACTGATAGAGATGAGCAGGTTGCTGTGGAATGCTGTTCGGAATAGTTGGGGTGCGGGTGCTGAGAGCAGTGTAGGGATGAGAGTCGGGATTGTCCCTTGGTTTAAACAGGCACTGCTGCACTGCTTCAGCTTCTCAACCCCTTGTGGCTAAAGAGGGCTGGGGATCTTGGCAATGATATTATGTAGATGACAGAGGGGAATTACTTGTGATAAATTAAGGGGGTTGAAATACAAAGGGATTTATTGTTGCTGTTGTTATTTTCCAAATAGCATAAGACTAGTTACCCTTTGGTATAATTTTAATCAAACAAAGTGCATCTAAATAACAGGGAAACTGCTCTATGCTATTAAGCAGTGGTGAAAAAAGAACACCTCTGTATCAGATCTAGATGTTTAGGCCATAAAACAACTTGTTCCAGATTCACTGAAAGTAAGCATTATAGTTAGCAATGTATTCCTTAGACTGAATGCAAATTTCTTTGTTTAGCGATCTTTTGATTGAATTTAAGCCAGTCAGCTGTTGAAATGTTTGAGGGTAGTTTGAGAAATAATATTTTAGCAATTCAGTGCTACTATGTTTTAAGTTAATTAAGCACTAAGAACTGAAACAGGTATATCATCATAAAAGTCTAGATTCTTATAAGGTCAGCAGTTCTCCAATACATAGTAATAAAGGCAATTCCTGAAGGTCAACATTAATATGGTTCAAGAATTACATCTTCAAACTGCATTAGACACAGCCAATATTATTTTTTGTCCATAGTGACAAAATTAACTGGTTTAAATGCATTGCTTGCATCTAAATATTTCATGTTCATCATGGATTGGAATTTAAAATGCTTATGGTGAGTCATTATTTTGCTTTTTTTATTAGTATAGAGGAAAAGAGTAAATAATGACTGTGTCTTGTAAGCAATTTCACAGGTTTTCTGCTGACCTAGTATAGGAAAGCTGTTAAATTTCTCATCACCTCATGAAACCAGGTCATCTAGGTAGATGTGCTCATTCCACTTTTTCAAACAAGAAATCTGTTTTTAATAAGTGAGCTATGGGCTCCAAGGGTTGGGGAAAAAAAATCCAGCAATACTTCTCTGCAAAGACCTTCTTTGTTTTGAATGTCTGAGTGAATTCTGAATTACTTTGATTTCTGACACTGTAAATCATTCCGTTCCTTAATGGTGATACAGCATAACCTTCCTCTCTTTGATCATGCATGCAATGAAAGAGCTTCCTCAGTTTTGTAATGTGCAAAAATGTGAGATTTTTAGGATATAATTCAAGATATGGCTTTTTTCCAGAAGAAATTACATTCTTAATGAATGCTATGCTGGTCCCTTATCTGTCTGTAAAAATGCAAGAATATGTACTGTTTTAGAAATGCTCCTGAATTATTGCATGTGGTGGATATATCTCAATTACATCTCTTCAGTTTTGGCCTCTACTGCCTTTCTGCAAAGTTATTTGTTATTTCTGTCAACTTCTACGTCTAATATTGCTGCTCCCATGAGCAAATTGACTTGGATGAAAAAATGAACCTCTGTGTGGTTTGTGTGGTTTGCTTGTTTCAAAAACTCTCTTATTCTGGTTCATGTTTTGGAGCTGTGTAGTTATCTCTCTAAGAGTCAATATGGTTGCTAGTACTTGATATACTTCCTAAAAATTGTCCTAAAGCTGAATTTTCCCAAGTTTAGACTAAAATCAGAGTTAATATGATGGTTTATTTATTTATTTATGATCTTCTCTCCCATGTGCAATCAGATGCTTGGAAAACATCTGCTGCTCCTACTCAGGTTTTTGATCTCATCAATTTTCTAACTAATACTTTGGTGCAACAAATTCATCTTGTTTGTTCTTATTGTAGTCACTTTGTCATCTAAAAGTCATTACAGTTTATTTTCATACTGGTTCTCCATCTTTTCCCAAAGATCAATCTTCAGTGCCAACAATGCTGGAAAAAATTACATTTGTTATCCATTTTGAGACTTCTGTGTCTGTTTTACAAATGTACAAATCCTCTTCACCATCCTAAGGACGTTAAGGTTATAAAGTCAAACAGTTTGTAATGAGAAGAAATAACTTTTAAGTCTGGATGGTGCTTGTAGTAATTAATGTACTCTTTGTACACGCATTATCTTAATTCTGTGTGAGATGCTATTTTTGTTAGCTAAAATACTGTGCTCTTTTCTCACGGTATTTGAGTTGCAGGAAATAGCTTTCTGTGAATTTCATGCTGAGTCAGAAAGAGATACAGCAAACATTTGTACAAAATTGCTTTTTTGTGACCAGTTTGCAGGACTTTTGATACTCTTCTATCTCTTTCAATATCAGAGCATTCTCAATCTTGTTCATTTGCCGCAAACCATCTCACCTGAAAAATAATAAATATATGGAAGGTTCTTGAGACAAGCTCCTGAGATCTTCCTAGTGTAGTGTTAACTTGTGAATTGGATGATTTGAAGCAGGGGAGTGTAGGGATGGAACAAAAAACCAAAAATCTTGTCATGTAATGCATGCCCAGGAAAGGTGTTGAACTGAGGGAATTCACAGTGAGCTGATTGACATTTCCTGAATTTGGAGATTTTGATTTGGTAATATTTCTGTCTTTTTGTGCACAAGTGTGTATCTCTGTGCAGTGCATGCAAAAAGAAGGAGAAATATTATAACTCTATGGAAGCAAATAAGAATTGGCTGTTTAGTGAGATCAGGATTTGACTTTGTAGTGTCCATAGCCTCCCATCTTTTCCTGTAATAGCACTTACTCAGGACTTAAAGCATCCTTCACATGAGGAAGTTTTTTGGAGGAACGGAAGTGGTGACATTTGTTTTGTCAAAATGGAGTTCATTCCTTGTGTCATAATTTCTTCCTAAATTTACTGTTTGTGATGTCTGTTAAGTGGAATGTAGGAAGGGTTCCCTTCACTGCCTTATGCCTGCCATGTGCATGGGTAAATTGTGATGTGGTTTGTGCGAGGTTACCCCTTGTGTCTCACCCCCCAGAGGATGGCTGGAGAGACCCTGCACGCTGCTGTGTGGCTGGTGCTCTCCTCTGAACAGAAACTTGGTAGGAAGCGGGGTCGTGGTCATGCTGTCTTGGGAAATTGGTTAGAGAGAAATCATCACATTGGCAAGCGTTGAAGACATGGCAAAACCAGTTCCACTACGTCATGTGTTGGCTGATTGAGATGGGCGAGCTCTTCAGAGCTGTGGCTTGCAGGAGATGCACCTGAGGGTGTCAGAGAGGGCTGTGCCATGGAGGGTGAACATTAGAAACAAGATGTGGGGATCTTTTGAAAATACAAAGACCAGTGTCCTGGGAGAGGAGGTGATGAATAGTAGGAAAACTGTTCATGAAACCATTTTATTCCTTAATATCAGATTCTGTTCATGAATGTTTCCATGTGCTTGCTCACTTTGGAATCTCCTTTATGTTTTGATTTCATCTCCATGCTTTGTGTATCTTTGTGTGTCTGTTATACCCCATTCCTGTTGTTCTGAATTTTAAAATATATCTCCTCAACTTCCCCTTGGTTTACTTTTCAGATGTGTAAATTTGCAACATAGTAGGTGATGTGGTACCCTACTGGTGACATGTGATTTGTAATTAATCAGGGAGCAGGGTGGGGAAAGGCAGCTTTTCAACAGCAATTATGCCTAAAATATGATGTAGATCTGTAAAATCTTGGGGAGAAGATCTTACCTATTATAATTTTATTTCCATTTCTATAACATCTTTTCCCACAGAGTGTAACCATCTTTAGAGAGGGAAAGGAGAATTACACCAGCAAGTATGGGTAGTTAAATATAGTACATGTGTTCAGACACTACCCTGTTAGATGTCTGTGTAGATAGTTGACAGTTTTTGCTAACCTCCTATCTCCAGTCTTAAGATTTTGTGCAGTAAAAAAGAAAAGACTCAAAGACAAACTTTTCAGGGAAAGGTTAATGAAAAACGAGGAAGAAGTCATTAAAATAATAAAATGTACAGTACAAGTACCATATGTGCAAATGGGGAACATGCTATAAGGAACTCTAGTTGATCCCATGGTTTTTAAAGCTTAATAAACTATGCTCATGTTATTTCAGCTGGGAAGTCTTGAGATTCCTGCTGTCTAACTTGAGGATGTGGATTGAAGACTATCGCTTCGATGGATTCCGATTCGACGGTGTTACGTCTATGTTGTATCACCACCACGGCATTGGTAAGCGATTTATCAGCTCTGATCTCTGCAGCAACAGAGCTGCAAGGGGACTGCTAAGTTCACTGTTTCTCAGAGGGGAAAAAGGGGTTTAGCACAGGAGCTAGCGAGGCTCATTGGAAGAGCTTGAAGCTAGATGGGAAGGGGAAAGGGACAAAACCAGACTCGCCAGTGATGAGCAATGGGATGGCACACCCAAAACTTGAGGACGTAAGCACTAGAGAGATCCCTCAATCTGCTCCATGAGTTGTCAGCTACAACGAACCACGCTGGAAGTATTTCTGTACCAACACACGCAGCATGAGGAGGAAATGAGAGGAACTCGAAGCTTTGGCCCAGTCCCAGGGTTTTGACATCACTGGCATGAGCAAAACTGGTGGGATGAGTCCGGTGACTGGAGTGCCACAACGGATGGCTGGATGGGAGCACAACACGGCTGGCACAAACAGGTTCAGAAGATTCCTTAAACACCTGAATGATACAGGATGTGATTCTTGGGGATGGTCTTGTGCAAGGCCAGGAGTTGGACTCAGTGATCCTCATGGGTTTCTTCCAACTCAGGATATTCTGTGAATGATCAAAAAATTCCATTCCATTGCTAATATCTCGCTTTGTTGCTATGAGGATAGATGGAAAATCGTTAATACATTTTGTGCTTATAAAATAAAATATTGTGTAAAATACCTGTGTTTTCTACAAAAAACTTGACTGTGGCTTTGAAAACATCTTGTCTTGTTAGGCACAGGGTTCAGTGGAGATTACAATGAGTATTTTGGCCTACATGTGGATGAAGATGCTTTGTGTTACCTGATGCTGGCCAATCACATGATTAATTCCTTGCACCCAGAATGCATAACCATAGCAGAGGTAAGATCATTTTGCCATCCTCAGTGACATTAATATTGATTCGTTTGCTTTAAGATGTGAATTTCCTGTTAATTATCAAGTCACACTTCGGGTACTCAAGCAGTGACACGAGCTGAAAAATACTAATTAGTGGACAGACTTTGCCTAGTGGGGAAAAACAACCTGAATATGCACTTTGGGAATTTTCTCTGCGTTAATAGATTATTAATTAATGTGATGATTTCTTTTTCTTGTTTTTCCCTTCGTCATCTTGAACTTGCAATGAGAGTTGTTTTTATTGGTTTATTGCTTGTGCATGATAGCCATTTGTCAGTACTGCTCTGTGGCACTAAAGATTAACAGCCCTAATGATGTTTTGCATATTTTGAATTATATTGGTATATCTGACAATTATCCTTCAAATTAAATGCAATAAACTCATAAATGTTGCATATATAGGCTAATTTAAATTTATTATGAAGTTTCTCCAGGTTTCTAAAGGAGTAAATAGACTGTATTACTTGGATTGATTGAGATCAATTTTTTTGACTGAAAAATGTTTCTGGCACATGGAGCTTCTAAGAGTATGAAACAGCAGAGCTTTCAAAATTCTATGCATATTTTCACTGATATTTTGTCTTTATTCAGAAGAAAAATCGTTTAAACATTGAGGATTTTTTTCTGTTATTATGTTTAAATAATTCATTTTGTTTAAAAGAAAAAGTTGGATCTGAAAAGTTGGTATCATTAGGGACTATATGGATTTCTAATAAAAGGGTTTGTGTTGCTTAAGAGTTCTCTATTTGTCTTTAGGAAACAAAATACTGCTTAAATTCATTTCTTACTTATGGTAAAGTTTTCTATTATAGACAACCACTGCTAAGAGCTAAATGACAAGCTACCAAAACAGCATCTGGGCAGCAATCAGTAGCAAATTTGAGGTGCTTTCATTGAGCTGTAGGCTTATTTGAAATGAAATCAGTTAATTTTCTAGGTGGTCCTAGATTATAAGTATTCCTACCACAGAAATTCTGAGTTAGTTGTCTTGTATTACCTGGCCTAAGAGTTCTTTTTTTTTTAATAAGATGTGTCTTTGGTTTCTCTTGCTTAAGTTGAGAGCTGCTTCTTTTTCAATACATAATTTTCTGCCTCAGGAAGGCACTACATGAATCATAGAATTGATCAATGTGCTGCATGGTTAAAGGAGAATTTCAGAAGGAGAAACTATTGACATAATTGAAAATTACAAAAGGCAATGAAGAATGTCTGCTTGCCTATAGAATCAGTGCCATGTGAGAAAAATGCTTTTCTCTAGCCATAACTAATTATAATATATTCCTTAATTAATGTAATTAATTGATGATTTTTACAGCTTTTTAATATTCTGCATATTCACTGTCTTAGTAATTGCTAATTTTTTAGGTGTTACTGAGTATACGCTTATTTTTCATTTTGGTCTTCTAAATAAAGCGATGATTAAAGTTCTTTATAATGGGAAGAAAAAATGTTAAGTAAAATTATGTAATGCCTGCAGTATTATAAACACAAAGAGGCAAAGAAACAGTACACAGTGGTTTCTATTTTTATATGCAGGTCTTTTCAAACCTGGCCTGAACAAATGCTTAGAAATTAGCTCTTTAATCATAGCATCATAGAATGGCCTGGGCTGGAAGGGACCTTAAAGATCATCAAGTTCCAACTCCCTGCCTTGAACCGGGACATCTTCCACTAGACCAGGTTGCTCAGAGCCCCATCCAACACTTCCAGGGATGGGGCAGCCACAGTTTCTCTGGGAAACTTGTTCCAGTGCCTCACCACCCTCACAGTAAAGAATTTCTTGCTAATATTTAATCTAAACCTACTCTCTTTCTATTTGAAGCCATTCCCCCATTGTTCTGTCACTACACACCCTTGCAAAAAGTCCTCTCCATCGTTCTTGTAGGCTCCCTTCAGGTACTGGAAGGCCACAGTCAGGTCACCATGAAGCCTTTTTTTTCCCCAGGCTGAACAGTCCCAATTGTCTCATCCTTTCCTCATAGCAGAGCTGCTCCATCCCTCTGATCATCTTGTTGTTCTCCTCTGGCCTGGCCCCAACAGGTCCCTGTCCTTCCTGTGCTGGGACCCCAGGGCTGGATGCAGCACTGCAGGTGGGGTCTCAGCAGAACGGAGCAGAGGGGCAGAATCCCCTCCCTGCCCTGCTGCCCACTTTGGATACAGCCCAGGACAGCTTTGGATTTATGGGCTGCAAGAGCACACTGACAGCTCGTGTCCAGCCTCTCACTCACCAGCACCCCCAAGTCCTTCTCCCCAGGGCTGCTCTGAATCTGTTCATCCCCAGCCTGGACTGATAACAGGGTTTGCCCCAACCCAGGTGCAGACCCTTGGACTTGTCTTGTTAACACTTGTGAGACTCCCACAGGCTTGCTTAAACTGGTTCCAATACAGACAGCACTGAGAAATGTGATTCCTTGATTCCTGTCTGAGGCCAGCATGCCTGGTGCTGTGGCCATTCCAGTGTCAAAAACCCCAAAATTTTGGCAGTGACACCAGCCATGGAGCAGTGTATGAATAGACTCAGTCCATCCATTTCTTTCCATGTTGCTGCCTTCAACTAGAGTTATAGAGGATAGGGCTTCTGCCTCAGCTTCCCTTACCAACTGTCCCAAGGCCCTGAAGTCCTTTTTGATCCCCCTTGGATCACATGTTGCCACTTTATTGTCCCCTATGTGGAAGATCAGTAATGTGTTGTAGCCTGAGGGCCTGTACCAGGCTAGGAAGTTTCCTGGTAGAAACACATTTCATGGAAGATCTACTAAACAAACTAATTATGATTTTTTTTTTTCGTGTCCAGTTAAAATTTACAGTCTTAGATATAAATACTGTTAAATTTGGAATTTTACTTCCCAAAAATCTGGTTTTCAATATTGTGACTAATGTAGAGGGGAGCTGCTTAAATCTCAGACTTGGACCTTGTCCAGGTAGGCATCATGGCATCACAGAAAAGGGCTTTTATTTCATATCATCATGTGCTGTACAGCCTAGAGACCAATGGTCTGTGTCTGTCCTTTCTGACTGATTTAGGAGAGTTATTGAACTTTTTATCACATCTAAAAGTTTGTAAAGAATTTCCACTTCACCGTTTGTTTTTTACGGCATGTGGAATGTGGATGCAGTTTGCTGTGTGATCCAGTGGCTGCTGACTGAAGGGGGATAATGCCCTCCTTTGATCTCCTGGCTTTGCTGTTGGCACAGCCCGGGATGTGCTGGCCGTCCCTGCTGCCAGGCCAGGCTGCTGGCTCATGCTCAGCTTGCTGCTGGCCCGCAGCCCCCGGCCCTTCCTTCCCAGCTGAGCTGCTCCCCAGCCTGGCTGGCCCAGCCCATATGGGTGCAGGGGGTGGCCCATCCCAGGGTCAGGGTTAACATGGTGACATCCCATGGTGACATTTCTGTTGATGGATTCCTTCCACTCTGGATGGCAGCCCTGCCTTCCACCCCTGGGATGCCATCCCTGAGCTTCGTGGTGGTCTGGCTGATCTCCTCCTTTATGTCAGTGTGTGTGAATGCCTGTTTGTGTATGACTTCAAGTGTAAATATCTTTTTGACTACTCCAGTGCAGCAATTGGATTGAAAACTGGATTGAATCCAGAAAATCAAAATGAGCTTCCTAATTAAGCCCTGGTTCTAGTCAGTATTAATTCCATAAATTCTCTTGTGTAGAAGTGAGAGGTGTTTGTAATCCATAATCACTGTCAGTGAGAAGCCATTCCCCCACAAAAATTAATAAAATTGAGTACTGATGGATATTTTGCAATTATTGGAGACTTGCATTTTCTGTCCAGATAACTTCAGAAAAGAATGCTGCGTGATCAAATTGCCTAACAACATGGTGAAATAAATATTTTGAGAACTTGGAATTACAAATTTAAGAATAGTCAGCTTCCATCAATATGAAACTGGAAAATTATGCAGTAAGAGCATGTCGCTTTCCAGGACTAGCTGGATGAATAGGTTTGGCTTTGGGAAAAGAGCAGAGATTGTATTTTTCTTCCTTAGTGTACTTTATATTTAACCTTTTTTCATGCCATTCCTTATGCAAAATATCAATAAACAAAGTGAAGGTTTAATTTGTCTTTTGTTGACTACTTTGTACTTTCTATTGATTACTTGGAGCTCAAGAGAGCTAATTATTTCAAACCCTCCATCTACTGAAGTCTCTTCCCATTCAAATATCTACTCTATTAAAATATTTTGAGGTAGAGTATTTGATGAGAAAAGTCATAATGCTTTTCTTTGTAACTTTTGCATCTAAACAGCACATCTGGGTGTAGTAATAGCTGATTTAAATGTATTCTTTTCTCCCTTAACCAGGTCAATCTGTGAAGCTGTTTATAGAGTGTTTGTATATCAGTATTACTGTAGGGTAGAAAATATGCAATGATATTTGCAGTGCTGTGGAAATTAAGTTGTGGGGTGTTTTTTGTGTTTCAGGATGTCTCTGGGATGCCAGCTCTCTGTCGGCCTGTCGCAGAGGGAGGAGGGGGTTTCGATTATCGACTTGCCATGGCCATTCCAGATAAGTGGATACAGGTGAGAACTTCTTAAACAATACATTGTGCTCTTCCAAGTGGGATGTTTCTCTGTCAGTGCATTCACATAAACACTTCTGAATCCTTCTGACAAGTTCTGCTTTCTCTTGTGTTAATGTGCTGTTGAAATAAATTCTGACAGGCTTGAGCACAGGTATTAGAGGCTGAAATGAGAGCTGTCAAATGTTATGTAGGTTTCAGGTGAGGAAGTTCAGGAGCTGGGATTTGCATTCCAGCTGATAATTGTTTTCTTCATACAATACGCATAAGCTCAATTTCTTTGAAATGACCTGTATCTTGCAACAGCTATAGAATGTGTAATCTAGATTGAATGTCAACAGGTAGATAAAAAAAGTTAACCATATGCATATAAATATAAAAAAAACCAATAAAGAATCACTCCAAAAACATGCAATAAACCCTCCTGACACTGGGCAGAGAAATTGGCACTGAATATAGATAGACCTGAAAGTTTAAGCAAAGTAGACCTAAGTGAATTACACAAACACTTGCAATTGGTACAGGGGAGTTACAAAAAAAATCATAAAAATCTGTAAATGCTGAAGAACAATAATATATTAATAAATTCTGACTACAATAAGGATTTATATCACCTTTGCCTTAATGTAGAGAGTCACAAGAAAAGGCATAAAACCCTAAGTGATCTGAAAAGGCTTCTACTGATATTTTAGAGAATGTTTTTCAGTTAGATAGAAGATTACACCCAAATCCCTTGGGTTGTCATGATGATCTGAAATCAATAAATGTTTTATATGACCATTAATGCTTCAGTAAATATAGTAAGTAGCTAAAAATAATTTTTAAAATTAACTTACCTTCAGCATCTTTCAATTTTGTAGCTGGAAGGTCAATTGAAAAACAGATTTCAAACCTCTTTTCAGAAGATAAACTTGACAGCTTTTCCAACAGAAATTTTTCCATAATTAAAATTTGGAATGTGTAATTTAGATATTTAGGTCCTGGAATGCAGCAAGGGCTCATATTTTTTTAACAACAAATACCTAATTGTGATGTTTTGTGGGTTTCTTGGAGTTTTGTTAGTTTGTTTTTTTGGTTTTTGTTTTGTTCCTTACCACATTTTAGGGTAGGCAAGGTGAGCAATTTCCTAGGTAAGCAAAATGCAAGTGGCCAAGTTCACATTACGTGGGGAAAAAAAAACAGACTAGAATTTTACAAGTGCAAAAAATTTACAGTCTAATTTAGCAATCTCTGATATGATCTGCTTCATTTAATTTGCAATACTTGGAGAGGAAACATGACTGTGCTGCAGTAAATTCTGTTCTTTAACTGGAGGAAATGTCGGTTCTTCCAGCTTAAATGTGCACTTGACATGGGACAGCATGGGACACCAATGGGATGTTGGGCACAAATCAGTTATGATTTGGGTTGTACAAGACCTTGGAGTGATGGAGGCAGGAAGCTTCTTGCTCAGGAAACTGCAAATAAGTGACCACAGTAGAGACACAGAGTTAGAGCAAGAGGTGATGCCATAGTTTGTTGCCACGTTTCTTGAAGGGAAAAATAAAGCTGAGATGATTGGAAGGGAGAAGTTTAGAAACAGTTTATCAGCTGTTATCAAACTCTTCTAGACTGCTTGCTCTCATTTCTCTCCAGTTTTTAAGTACATACCTGTTAATAGTAAATTTTCTAGGCAACTTGCTAAAATCAGTTTGAAAACTGGAGAATCTCCAAAAGATTCCTTGAAAGAGTTCTGAGGGATCTGTAAAAGTAAGAAAGATAAACTGTTTGTCGCAGCAGTGGCTGTACTAGTTCAGATTAAAGATAGATGTAGTACATAATTTGATGCTGCCTAGGGCCCTTGATGTGTTCAGAGCCAGAATTTATGGACTTTAAAAAAAAAAATACAACCAAGGAAGGGAAAAAAAAGACTGTTTAGGAGTATATGGGCAGTTACAATTATAATGTTAAATTTTATGGCATGATATTGGCCATCTTGGCGCTATTGCCTTTTTATCACTTCTATTTTTATGTCTATCTATTTGCACATGTGCATTTAAGTTGTAGTGATCAATGTAGGTCTATGAAGTGGTGTAGGAAATAAAAGAAAAAACTAACAATGAGATTGAGCTAGATTTAGCAGAGGAAGGAGATAATGTGATATGAGGCAGAAAATTCCTATTAGTGGGATTTAATTTCAATTGCTAAAAATCAGGAGGTGGCACCACACTGCCCAGTGGTTAAGCTTTAGTTGGAAGCTCCCACATGCCAGGGTAGCATCTCCTGATATTGTGAGCCAGGTAGGTGTGTGCCCACATTTTTCTTCCTTGATTTTGTTGCAGTGCTCTCTTGCAGGTCCTATCAATCACATTATCCACTGTATCAGAGGATTCACATGATAAATGGCAAGTCCTGTTGTCCGTGCTTCCCTGGGGAGGTAGAGGAGAAACAAAGTATTCTAGTTATTATCATTATGTGATAAAATGAAAAGGAAAAAAAACCTCTTTGGGTTATCAGAGAAAGCTCATCACTTCAAAACTTGGGAACACGAGAGTACAGTTCCCAATCCATTAGAAATTTCTGTGCCAGGATAATGTTATGTGCTTTTAGTTAAAACAGCAATACCTTTTCGGTGATCTTGCTTTTATTTCTGTAGATAATTAAGGAGCTGAAAGATGAAGACTGGAATATGGGCAATATTGTGCATACATTAACAAACAGACGGTATGAAGAGAAATACATTGCTTATGCAGAGAGTCACGACCAGGTATTTTCAGCTGTTTGTTTGTTCATGAGCAAGTAAAAGATCTTGTTAGAGGCTTGGTGGGTTTTATTTTTTAAAGATGAGAAAGGAGTTGAGAAGGGTGGCAAGAATTTCGGAAATAGGTAGATTTGGACTACTGCTCAATTTATTTACTGTGCTTTTGGTGTTTTTTGTTTGGTTTGGTTTTGTTTGTTTTTGTTTTGGGTTTTTTTGTTTTGTTGGTTTGTTTCTTTTTTGTTGTTGTCATTTGGGGTTTTGGTTGTTCTTGTTTCTTTAGTTTTTCTGTGTTTTTATTTTGTAATAAAAATCCTTCATTTTCATAAAGGAATCCTTCCTGGAGTGCGTGGGTAATGTTGGTTTTCAGTTTTGTTTTGTTTTGTTTTTAAAAAATGAGTCAAAGGTGTATATCCCATGCTTTTGAAAATCCCGTTTCCATTAAGTAAGCTGGAACACTACTTATGATAAGGATAAACAATATCCCAATTTAAGAAATTTGTTTGTGACTTTGATTACAAACATCCTCCTTTGAGACCTAAATGAAATATTCTGTAACAGTTTGGTTCAAACCACAGCAATTGTAATAGTTCTGTGTGTGGAAAAATGAGGAAGTAATGATGAGTTTGGATAACACTCATCTCCCACAATCTTTTTAACCCTTGTTTCTGAAGAATCAGAAAACACGTCATTTGGGAATTGTAAAATTAGGAATTTTAAACATTTTATTAGAAAATGGATATTTTATTTAGAAACTTATCTTCAGCTCTTTCCTTTACATGGTAGAGGTTGATATTCTGTTTCCTGTACTTTCTATAGTAAATGTTAACAGAAGTGTTCAAAACAAGTTGTATATTTTAAAAAGTGCATTCTGAGTTTACCGTTCATTATATCCATTTTGTGCACCTATTTACATTCTAATCTCAAGGGTCTGTTAAGGTGTTCATTTAATGCACGATCCTGGTAAAGAACTTCAGAAATGACTTGGAAATGTATATTTTTCTATGATGAGCTGCTTTCATCAAAGCTGATTCTTCACCCTAAAGCATGACATATAACATTACTGTTACTGTTCTTTTATTTCATGCTGATTTTTAGCAATTGAGTTGTTTTCCATATCACTGTGCATTTTCAGTTTAGAATGTCATACTTTGGGAAAAAAACCTCGTTATTTTTAAATAAAATAAAACAATGATTACAGACGTACATCAGACTGATAAGTGAAAAGTAGGATAGGGAAACAAAAAGAAAGTGTAGATAAAATTCAGTCTGGAGATGCCTGAAGTGATGCACGTGAGGGTACAATCCTGGTTCCTTGTGTGGTGTAATGGGCCCGGAGCTGGCTGTTGCCAGTCAGGATACAAGGCCTCGTGGTTTTAAGGAGAGTGTGAAAATAGCAACTCCAAAGCTAATAGCTGTCAAAAAAGCAGATGCAGTCCTGGAATTATGATGAGTGGAATGGAGCAAAGAGCAAAATCAGTATGCCACTGCAGTCTTTCCTGGTTTGTGTGCATCTTGAGTGTTGGAGGCAGGTTTGGTCCTGTATCTTAAAGGATATACAGCATAACTGGAAAAAATGCTGTGAGAGAGGAATAGCAGGTGTGGATTGATTTTCATAAGAAAAAAAACTAAACAGAGTAAGATTCTTTGGGGTAGCAAAGAGATCATTGAAGGGGGAAATATATCCATTTATAAAATCCCAGCTGCCACAGAAAACATGAATAGGGAACACTTAGCTCCTCTTCCAATGGAAAGATTAGGGAGTATTAAATGGCACTAACAAATGCCACATTCTGAGTCCAGAAAATAGTTGTTCATTGCAGTCTTCAGTCTTGTCATTGTCACATAGGGATTTTTTTTCCCCTCTAAAGAGACTATTTTTTATTTAAGGGAATAATCTATATATGCTGTTATATTGTCAGCTGGAAAATGAAAGGATGATGGTGCTTTTCAGCTAGACCTGTTTACAATTCATCTGTATCTCTGGAGTTTAGTAAGTTTTTGTTCAAGAGTATAAAACAAGAATTGGTCTAATTGAACAAAAATCAGCTATTTAAATATAAATGCTCCAAAAGGTTTTCAACTACCTGCCTGATAATATATTGAATAGCATTTAGTGGCCTTTCTCAAGTAGCAGTGAGCACTAGCAAGTTAGTAATTCAGTTTTTTCTTTTGTGCAAAATCACAGAAAACCAACCACATTCTTGACTGCATATAAATGAATGCTTCATACTCACTCTGCACGTCTAAATCAGAGTTTTGTTAATACCCATTTATTTTTACATTCCAGGAACTTTTACTTTAGGTGTTTGCTTTCTTCTTTTCTGTGTTTCCTATAAAAATTCCCAAATGGTCACTTTTCACTTACTGAGTTGATGCTGATGTTTCACATTTGATATCTGTAGGTGAAACAGTTCTTAGAAGTAGTTATGCAGTTTGATCCCATTAGGTGAGATGTAGGACCAGGGGTTAGACAGCTGTTGGTCTGTTATCATATGCACTCAATCCCATCAGTTCAGGAGGCCCAGTAAACACGGGGAGGATGGCAGGGGGAAAACAGACAACTGGGGCTGACACCCAGTCCATGCTCAGCTCGTGGGTGTCTCTGCCTCAGTTTTTGGCAGCAGACAGATCTGTATTGCACAACACACAGTGCACAGGTACAGTAATCACAATGTAGGGTCACCGTGACCTGATGCACAGGTACAGTAATCAGCATGTAGGGTCACCGTGACCTGATGATCATGGGCAGTGGCAGGATGTTTCCTTTGGGAACAGGGACTGTATCACGCACACTGAACCACGTCCTTGGCTCCTCAGCATCTTGCCAGTCCTCACCCTACGATACAGACCACCTGCTTTAAAAAAAAAAAATTTAGAAACACTTCTATTACACCCAAGGATCTTCTTCAGTGGTTTTTTTTGAACTGTTCCAGGCACTGGTTGGTGATAAGACGCTGGCCTTTCGCCTGATGGATGCAGAGATGTACACAAACATGAGTGTGCTCATGCCTCTGACGCCAGTTATTGATCGTGGGATACAGCTTCATAAAATGATTCGTCTCATTACTCATGCGCTCGGAGGAGAGAGCTATCTGAACTTCATGGGTAAGTAATCTCAGGAAAAACTCTCTCATTTTCTCATCTACAGAATGCGTGGCAGGGAAATAAAATGATCTGACATCGTCTTATATCCACAGTATTTATCACAGTGCTGAAATTTGGAGCATAAATGCTTTTATAGATTTAGTACAAAAGGTAATATGCGTTGTTTTTCTGTCTGTAAGATGTATTGTAAGACAAGAAAATAAAATCAAGATGGCTCCTAACGGTAAGGGAAATAACTTTTACAACTCAGACTAGTATTTTAATTGCTGTTCTGCAAGTTTGTCAGGTGGTGAGCTGTGGCTCACACAACTGGGTTGTATTTCATCTCTATTCTTTTACTCTCCTAACTTTTTTAGGGTAACAGTGAATTTACTAAAGATAGCTCTGTGCTTATTTCAGTTATTAATTGTCAGGAAGTAGCCTGGAATCAGTTGACTTATTTCATTGCTCCTTAGAGCTTAATGAGGTAGGCAAGGACAAATCACAGGCATAGGAGGCACATTCTGCTATCAAAGCACAGAAATTGTAAGAGTTAGTGGTACTTTCTTCTGGTCCAGAAGCTGTAAAATAAAACTGTTGTTACTTCCTAAGCACAGTCGCTACAAGAAAGTTCAACTATTAGTCTAATTTAATCAGCAAGTTACGGTTTCATGTAGTCATCTTAAAAGTTGAATGTTCTTAGCTTTATCCAAAAGTCCAAAGGTGTTTGTTCTGTCTGTTGTTTACCACATTCATTCCTTTAATTTCTTTGCAAAATAGTTCTTACTTTAGAGTAAAAATTTTGTAATGTGGTCTGACAAGTTCTGTATAGCAGTTGTGATAGTCTCATGGGGAAAAAAAAGACTGAAAGCCTGCTAGAAAATCACCATCTCAGTTTTCTGATAATATAACACTTGAAAATTATAGAAATTTTAGTTTAGTATTGACTTCTACTTTTGTGATTAAATGTTTTGTTATGTAAAGTTTAAGGGGACTGTTGGATGTATACTGCCCTTCTTCCATAATGGTGTATTTAACATCATATTTTCTGATTATAAAACTGGAGAATGTAAGACAATGGTGACACTGGATTTAAGCATGCCTGTGCTGGTACATGTTCCCTTTTTGTGTATTAGGAGAAAACTCAGAAAATACTGTGTTGATTTTCTTAAAAAGAATTGAAGCAACTTCTGTACAGAACAAATTAATTCACTATATGCAATACTAGTAAAACTACTCTTTCCAATAAAATGCAGGTTTTTTTTTTTTCTTCTTAAGAGTGAAGAAGACTTAATTAAATAAATATGTATGAAGTGTGCAATCAGGCACCAAAATGTTCAAGGTATGAGGTGTCTGCTTCCATCCAAACTAGTGGTACTACAGTAGTTAAGGAAGCAGGTGTTTACAAAATATTCCAGCTAAACTGCAGGCGTCTTCGCCCCAGATTGACTTAGTAAGATTAGAAATATAATCAGTAATGCAATGTGGCATGTTAAATCCAGTGTGTCAATGCTGGCTGATTGAGCAATTAATATTGGCTATCTCTGAGTACTGCAAATGGTTCAGTAACTACATTGTAGTTTGCTGTATGTAAAAGGTGAAAAGATTGTAATAACTGTTGGAGGAGAAAACACATAAATTCAGAATGCTGTGGACTTAAAATGCATGTTGCAACATGCTATCTAGTTAAGCAAATACAGTGACAAATGAGATCTTTAACTTGCAGGTTTGCGTGAATGCCAAAGGTAAGAAAGAGAAGCCTCCTGTAGGGTGGGGGAAGGAAGGAGTGGAAATCTTTCACAACGCCTGGAGAAGGCATTGCAGGTGCCTCTGTGCTTCCCTAGGTCCTTCTGTTAAGAATCTTGTACCTTCCATCTCTGAAAGCACAGCAGAGAAACACCCTGCTTTCTAAATGCTTTGCTCACCTTAAGGAAAAACAAACCTCATCTAAAAAATGTCGTGTCAGGAGTGGAAATCTGCGTTCTCAAACATATCCTGGAATTTCTCTTTGAAGATGTGGAATGATATTTAATTACACACGTGTTGGAGCATCATTTGGGCTCCATATGTGCAAGCAGATTCCTGTTGACAGAAGTTGTGCATCAAACACTGATTGTGGCTTTCTCTCATCTTTCTCACTTTTCACGCTGGATGGTTCTCTGTCCTTCTTACATGTATCTCTAAGAAACCACTGCAAAAATCCTGAAAGTTGTGATTCTTATTTTTCATGTTTCTGGATGTTTATTTTTTTACTGGAGGCTTTTCTTTTTCTTCCCACTTGCTTATATCTCAGTATTGGCAATGAGTGATGTATGCAAACTTAAATGTGAATAGGAAAATTCTGTCGTTTCAGTGAATTGGTTCCCTTGTAACAAAAACCTTTGGGAGAATTCTTTCCTCCAGTCTGTGTTTTGGCTTTATGTGCAGCTTTCCAAGTGATCTCTTGGGCTTCGTGTGTGCATCTGGCATGGAAGACTTAACCTAGAAAGGGAAAAACTCCATATGCTTGGCTGAAAATGAGAATAACAATGATAAACGTCCTGCTGCGGTGAATGCACTCTCTGGAAGGCCAGTTTGTTTCACAGTAACAGTAAAAAAGTAGCAATTGTTTTGAAACTTTTGCTGTGTCTAAATTCTCTTCTTTCAGAGCAGGTAGAGAGCAACAATCCCAATATAGCTGTAGTTTGTAGCTCCTGTAAATCCTGACAGATTTTAATACTGGGACAGGCCAGTTACGAGTCAGTAGTTGTCACAGAATTTCAGGAAATCACAAAAATTCCAAGTTCTTCTGCACAATGCTTTAGTTAGGAGCACATGTGCTTGCTTCTTAAGGGGTTTCTTTCTTTACTAATTTTCTATGAAGACCTTGATATAGACAATGCACATTTGAATGTCTGAACTTTAATGACATTTTGTAACTGCTCAAGCAGTTACAATGTGGGTATATGAAATAGTGAAAGTAGCCTTTTTAATTGTAAATAATAAAAAACTCTCTCTTCCTACTCAAGTAATTTTGTTTGTAGTGATATTGAAATACCATACATATCTAATTAATTTAAAACCAGAAAAGTGTATGCAAAAATATTTAGGACCATAGATCTCTGCCCTCCCTAATATCAGGATTTGAAAACAAATCCAAAATAAAAGCCTTGGATCTGACTAAAACTCTTAATTGTCAATTTTAGTCCTCTACAAAATAACGAAAGGGCTTGAGATTGAGCATAATTCCTCAATCACTAAACAAGGACTAACAGAAGTTGTTATAAGACTTCTAGAGTATTACAGGAATCTTCTGATCTCAGCTTGATAATAAAGCAACCCCTGTTGTAACCCAGCAATGTTTAACTTCAGTGTAAAGATTCACGCATATTTCCTGAAAATAATACTTGAACTTACCACTACAAAACTGTTCTGTCTCTGCATCCTTGCATTTTCTCTTTGCTTCATTTTTCATGCTGCCCCTGAAGACAAGCTGTAGACAATGGTAATTGTTGTTCTTTAAATGTTCCTTTTCTATTTTCTTGTTCATTGCGTGCTCCCTGCGCTTAGGGAAGCCCTGCAGGACATGTTAAAAAGCTGTGCCAGTTCTTCAGTGAACTCGTTTCCATGATCTCTCCTTATCTTGCAAGATATATCTGTGTGTTTAGGTTTAGACAGCCAAGGGTGGTTGTTTTATTGCCCCGAACATATGTACCCAAGGGGCCTTAAATAGTATTTTGGGTCCTTGAGGTCCTTCTTAGCACAAATACTTACTGGTTTATGCCACTGTAGGGTCTTGCTTTTCATCTTGCTAACAATCATTTCCATGGTACTTTTTTTGTTTTGTTTGAAATTGACTTAAGCTCAAATCTATTGATTTAAATGGAGCTTATTTCCTACATGAACCTCTAGCACTATTTTTCATGACTCTCCCCTAGTAAAACAACTCTTAATTATGACTCCAGAGACCAAGTTTCACTCTCTGAAAAACAACTTTTGAGAATATATGTATATAAATATATCAATATATAGCTAGGAAGTGATTTGAAGTAACTAAAACATTTTTTGCCATCATCAGCATTGACTGATGATGTTACTGTTTGGGTTGGCATTTACCTGTTTCAGTACTATCAAAATTGTCTGTTAAGTTTCCTCTTTCTCACTTTTTGTTAGTTCATTTACACAATAGTTTTATCCACCTTCTCTAATCTTAGGTTTTTTTGCATGCACCACAAGAGTTTCTTGTGATGAGACCTTGTTCTTTCTTTACCCTTAAAAATAAAATGCTATACATCATCTATTCCTCAGAGTATTTTAGAGAGAGAAACTTAGATATTTTTTCAGCTGTTTGCTTTTAAAATAAGGAATTTCATAACAGCAGGCTCTTGAAAACATATTGACAAACAAGAAAAGGAATGATGCAAAAACTGTATCAGTGACGCCAATATCAGTGTGAGAAAGGTGTGTACCGTTTTCTTTAAGAATATTAATTAAAAACCTGAAATAAAAATGATACAGCATAACTTACAATATGAGTAGGAATGTTACTTTAAACAGAATTTGAACCACTATTTTTATTGCTGTCTATTCTAGGTGAAAAAGGAATTGTATCGAGAACAAGGATATTTAGCTTAAACCTAAGGGAGTTTGGTTCTCTTTGCATGTTGCATTTTTTACAGTTTTTTCTGTTCACTTTCTTATGCTTCTTACATCTGTGCACTGGTTACAGGGTGACTTTTTAGACCATCACCTAAAGAGTGGCCTTGGGAGAGCAGATGCTCTTCAAACTCTCTCACTTCAGTCAACTCCTCTTGATAAGCAGCCTTGAAGTGCCCACTTGGTACGGACTGCAGCTTTAGGAGAGGTGGTTTGAAGTCATCCTTCTTAATATGCTTGCCTAGGATAGGTGAGAAATGTCCTGCCAGTCCCAGAGGGTGCTTTAATTCCATGGCAGCCTGGCAGAAAACAATTATGTTCCCTTTAAGGTAGAAAACAGGGGTGTAATCTGAAATCTTCCCTACAGTTTCTTAGAGACTTAGTGTTAGACCACCTACAACTTTGTTGCATGATCCCCCATATGCAGCCCCACTCACAACTTGGGTTGGGCAATGGCAGAGGGAAGAATCCGAATTTATATATAAGGCTTCATTAATCACTTTGACAGTTTCTTCTGCAAGGTCTAGAAGTGCAAACTGTTAATATTTATTCACTTAGAGTTGATTGAAACAAGCTTCATTTCTACACTTGCTCAAAACACATTAGAGTGACTGGAAGAAAAGCAATTAAAGAGAGAGACTGTCTCATAATTTTAGACTAAATCACACACACCCCACCTCTCTTCACAAATTAAGTATGTCCAAATATTAGGAATCTGTTGTGGGAGTTGATTGTACATCCTCCTTGAAAGTGTAGGGAATATAACACTATACATGTGTGTATGTTATTCAAATAAATAAATAAAGTTGTTAGCAGCAGCAATCTATATGTGATGGTGTATCCGTGTCCACACTGTGACCTCTCAAGGCAGAAACCTTGAAACAGAAACCTTGAAACAGAAACCTTCACAGTCAGCAGCGTCCTCAGAGCTGCTTGAGAATCAGCAGTTGCTGCAACCGTGTTCATGGGCTGAAATCCAGGCAGGATTTTCCAGGACTGTAGAGGGAATAGCCTTAATTGAGGTAGCTGACATGAGTGGTGCTTTGTTTTTCTCTCAGAGTAATGCTGGTGTTTCCCTGGTTTGTACCCACATGTGCTGGGTGTTGGATATGACTGCATTGCCAGTGGAGGAGATTTATTGTGTATCAAGGCATCCTGACACTGTGCTTCAGTTACAAGGTGTTGGGGTTTTATAAGGCTGGGACTGCTATTTTTTTAAATTTTATTTATTTTATTTATCATTATGCTTATTGGCATCATTTAACCATGAAATACTGTTGTTGAAACTTCTGCTAGTGTCTCAAGCTTTGCTCCTAGGGCTCCATCTGTTGCCTTGAATGCTGTATGGTTTGTGCAGCTCACAGTTCAGACTTGTAACATCTCCGCTACCAGTGTGTGAATGCGTGCAGCCTGGTCTGCTGATATAATACTTGATGTGGTGTGAGGGCTTGCTAAAGAATAATCAATGAAGTTGTAAAACAGATCTTGAAGTCATTACAGGTTTAAGAGTTCCATTTCTGTTCGTTTGACAGCCTTAATTTTTGTTTCACTGTTGTTTTGTTTTATTTGTTGTTGTTTTGAAGAACACAGAAATAGGCCTCTATATATTATAACTTTATATAACTTTACACTCTATGTTGTAACTGGACTATGTATTACAACTTTCAGCATAGGTTTTTAGAGGAATTTCTCTCTTCAGTTGTTTAAAAATGTAATTTATTACAGAAATTATGAAAAACTCCTATCATTATGAAAAGCTTTTTACACACCTGGATTTCTGACTGTACAGGATGTGGCTATTATTCTCTCTTGCCATAATTGTGGTTTTGGGTTTTGTTTTTTTTTTTTTTCTTTCCATAGCTATAAGATTCAGAATTTATTTACAGGGAACTATAATTAAGCTATTTATAGATGACACTGACTAGTTTTATTTAGCTGTCTTTTATGGAAAAAAAATAGTAAAAGATAGATCCAAAGACTGCAATATGCCGACCAAATTGTATTTTGTTTTCATTTTGAAATACATTTAAAATCAACAGATTTACCTCACTTTTAGACTTTTATTGCTTTCGTAATCTAGAATGCAAGCACTGTAGTAAAAGCTCTGTCTTAAAAAAGCATCTCAAATTTCCTGGGAGTTGTGCATATAAACACACAATTTTTTACATAAGAATCTGTTTTGATTAGACTTCAGACATTGCCCAAAATTAAGACTTGAGTAAGATTTTTGCCCGGTAGTACGGAACTGTGCTAAGTTTTTTAAATTTGATAATATATAGAACAATTTTTATATCTACATATGCAAATTTTTATAACTGTGTGTGCATAAATATTTCTTTGCTCATGATTCATTAAGCAATTAAATGTAGCCATCTTACACTTTCTGTGCTGTGGTTAACTTTGATTCAAACAAAAGGCTTTGAATATCCTCTGTTTATATGCTCCTGAAGTGCTTTAAACTGTTACAGATTACAATTACTTTAAAAGTCTCATAAAGCTTGGTTCACGCTATGAACAATTTGTTAATCATTAGTGCTTCAGAAGAGCCTTCACGTTGTAAGGTATGTAGAATGCCTTTTTGAGAGGATTTTGCTCGGACTTCTGCTTCTAGTGCTCTGTGTCCGTGCTTAAAAGACACAATGCAAAACTGAAAGGAAATTAAAAATACTTTCAGGTCTTCAAGTAGGTGTTAAGTTGATCTGTAGATAAAGCTGAAGTCCAGCATTCAGGTCTCCATTATAATTTACTTTTTTGAGAGAGAGTGGACTTGTTTGGGGGGTTTCCCTCTGTTGTACCTTCCTCAATAAGTTTCTGTAATAAGATGTAGTTTTCACGCAGAACGAGTAAAGTTGATTTCTGAGTTTATCAGTGTCACTGAGATGCTTACCGCAGGAGGTCACTCATTTCCTGGATGCCAGGTGTCTACAGAAGTGATCTGCCTGATAAAAACTAAATCTGTGCATGAACTTGGTGTGTAAGAGCAGGGAAAAAAGGGTAAGCATGCCCATTCAAGCAGGGGTAAATATGATGTGGATTTTCTCCCTACTGCTCACTGTACTTCATGCAGTTTTGATGCTGATAATTTATCAGTACTTGTTTTAAGTTACTTATGTCTGAAACCCCCAATGCTGAAAAGAAGCAGCAGCAGCCTCTTACCACACCCAGCTGTGTTTTACTTCTACTTTTTGCAGTCTGTCTGTGCTCAGTAGTCTGGAAAGGGCTGAGAGAAAAATGGAACTATTTTGTCCAAAGCCATCTACCAAAGAGCAAAAAATTTCTTCCTGATTATACTTTATAGGCTTTTACAGAGAGAGAGAGGTGACCCAAATCAAGTAATTTAGCAACATCAGACTCTAGTGAGCTGGTGCAGGAGCATGCAGGGGGATCTGTTAATCACAAGCCTGCCTTTGGTGCCACAATGCTCCTCCTCAGACGAGTTTTGGGCAATGCAGAGCCAAATAGAATTAAACCCCACGTGTTACTCCATAAGTAATTGTTGGTTTGAGACATGACTGAGCAGGTGACATTCTGTATTTGTAAAGTCTGAATAATAGATCCTTAGGCATATATTCCAATTTGGATTTTAATGCATGCAGTTGAGGTAATTTGAAATGAGTTCATCTCAGTGGTGTCATTAATTCCCCAAATCAATGTAGCTTAAGCTGAGATAACACTTTGTGATGACATTGGAATAAAAAAAAAAAAGACGTCTTTATGTGTTCAAGAGCTTCTTATTTTCACAAGATGTTATTCGCATAGAATCTTCTCATTGTCCTAATTTTTTTGAGGCCGTCAATCCAACACACAGAGAGGAATTTGCTAGAATAAGAATTTGAACAACATTATAGTTAAATTTGCATTGATCTTCAAGAGACAAGGTATTTTCTATTTTTCCTGAGAAGTGGTAGTCTGCAGAGCAAAGCATATTAGCACTAGAATGTCTTTTATAAATGTTGACCTGTCTTTCTCAGATGTCTTTTGGGATCTTCAATTTGAAATTCCATAGAATTATAGAAGGTTTTAGGTTGGAAGGGAAACAACCAAAATATCTGAAACGCCATCTAGTCCCAACCCTCCTGCTGTGGGCTGGGACACCTTCCACTAGACCAGGTTGTTCAAAGCCATCCATCCAACCTGGCCTTGGACAATTCCAGGGATGGAGCATCCACAACTTCTCTGGGCAACTTCTCCAGTGTCTCACTACCCTCACAGTTAAGAATTTCTTGCTAATATCTGATCTAAATACACCCTTTTTCTTAAAACTGTGTGGGCATCAGGTGTCACTGCAGTGTATCACCACATGCTTTGATTTGGAGCTACATTTCTGTCGTAATTCGCTATAACCTTGTTGAAGTTTGCAAAGAGAAATCCTTGAAAGCACCCTAACCCACTTGGTGTGCTTCCATATGGCAAGAGATTTAATGGGAAAATGTTTATGTAGTGTCAGTCACAGAGAGGTGTTGGAGGGAGGAGAGGTGTACAAGGTAGGACGAGGACCGGGACAGTGGCAGGGTGAAGGCAGTGCACAATCAGGTTGGTGTTGAGGGCTCCATTAGCTAAAAAGATGCATCTTTCCAGCTAAAAAGATGCATTCTTATACATAACTCAGGGTAATTTTTTTTCTGTGAGCTCATGGAAATCGAGAGAATACAGTGGAAATGAGGTATTTTA
>VZTA01025318.1:207946-217974 GCA_013398855.1 Mohoua ochrocephala | reverse complement strand
TAAGTGTTATCAGGTTAATCTTGAGTATGATTATAAGAGCTGATTTTAGTAAGCTTTCAAGAATGGAGAGGTGGAATTTATAGTGGGGTAAATTAGAAAGGGAGTTTATGAAGACAATAAAATTACTTTTGGCTGAAAAGAAAATGAATTTTGTTGGAGGGCGATTGTTTTTGGGGCTTTGTTAGATTTTATTTTTTTTTCCAAATAATACATGTACCTTTTTAGTTGGGATGCCTTGTTGAATATAAACCACTACTTCTGTCTTAATGTACTACATAAAAGTGCAGGGCAGGAGGAGTAACAGGAGGAGTGACTAAATGTCTCAAGGAGAACAGGATTATTCACAAAGCCAAAAGTATTAGTGCAGTCTTTTTACAGCCAGAAGATTAGAACTTTTACTCAGTTGGGATAAGTATTCCGATCTTTTTGTGAAATTCAGAGCAGGTCCTGTGAGCAAGGTATTTTCATAGAATATCTTCTCAAGTGGCATTTTTAGAGAGATTATTTAAAAGCAATCTAGTAATCCTGATTTAAGAGTCAATCCATAGACTATGAAACAGCTCCCTTAAGCCTCTCATATTTTTTTTTAATCCAGCTAACTGTTAATACAAAATACTGCAGGAAAGCCGGGATCATCTTGATGGTTGTATTATAGGTCAGCTCTTTGTGCAGCTTAAGCTCACAACCTTTATCTTCATAATGGAGAAATGTATGGTCTTCTTTCAAAATATTAATGGGGAAAAAAAGGATGGCAAACATTAACCTGTGTTTACATAGAGTGTTGGATTGGCAGCCTGCTTTTCCACTATTTGTCTTGAGCTCCTAAAACCAAACAAAAAACTTGGTTCAAGCTGAGCTGTTCTTGTTTGTTTCTTTTCACGATTGGTTATTTATTGTAGTTCCTAATGGCTGCCACCATTTTAGCAAGCGAGGAATTGCACGTAATACTGCTTGAAGGGAACAGTGCAGAAATCTGAACATGGGTGGGCTTCCAAAACTCACGTTTTTCTTTCATCTAAGCTAAACATAGTGCAAGTGCTAGTTATTTTTAGATACCAAAATACTATGTGAATGTATATTCTATTTTCCAGAAGTCTTCACTTGTGTTACTATGCCTTTTTCCTCCTTGTGTACTATTTAGTTTTACTTAAACAGCTTTTATGTATATCTTTTTGAATATGTGAATAGTTAATCCTTTAAAACTCTGAGTTTTTCAATGCATTTTGTTTAGCCTGGAGAAGAGGAAGCTCAGAGGTGACCTTATCACTCTCTACAACCACCTGAGAGGAGGCTGTAGCCAGGTGGGGGTTGGTCTCTTCTGCCAGGTAACAAGTGACAGGCTAAGAAGAAATACTGTCAAGTTGTGCCAGGGAAAGTTTAGATTAGGTATTAAGAAATTTCATCACTGAAAGGATGGTCAGACACTGGAACAGGCTGCCCAGGGAAGCGGTGGAGTCACCATCCCTGGAGGTGTTTATCAGACGTGTAGATGTGGCTCTTGGGGACACGGTTTAGTGGTGGACTTGGCAGACAACTGTAATGATTTTATGACAATTCAATACCTCAAGTTGATAAGCATGCCAGAGTATTGACATATTAATTTCAGTAGATGTAAAGAAAACTTGCCTTACTTGTGCAGATTTCCTCAGTATGTGAAATTTATTGTTCTATTTGGAGAGAGGGAAAAAAAAAAACCAGAAAAATCAATATTGCACTAAGCTTAGTTCTGTCTGTGACTAGTCTTAGAAATATAGTAAGCTAATTATTAATATCCTGCTTTCCTGCTTTTGGGTTGGAAAGGGGTGTCCTAATTAAATATGAAGCAGGGAGTATTCATTTAAAATAGTTTTCATTTTCTGGAGTTCAGCCTAGACATAGCTGAAGTTTTCAGAGAAATTGTGAAAGTCCTTTTTTGTGTTTACTAGTTGCTTTTATATTTGTAGGCCAGGAAGACTGTATTTTTAGGTTTTTATTCCCTACGTGGAAGGCTGTTACTTGGTTTGTACACTGCACTTAAGAATACAGAACTAAATCCATTGCTTGCCTCTGGAAACTGAAATGCAGGAAAAAGGCTTGTAGAAATAAATAAATTTTATCTTAATAAAGGTGCTGTCTACACATCATATTCTCTCAGTAAGGTTTTGATTTGTGTTTTTTTCATTTCCCAGTTTATAAACGGGTGATGTGATCCCTGTCTGAGATACCCCGAGGCTGGGCTCAGGGACATGAGAAGTTTTTACTAAGCTCCTGTTAGGGCCCTGTCTCTGTTCTTCCCTCCTGCTGTTACCATGACGTACCAGGTTTTCAAAGGATGTGTTGTTTTCTGACAATGAAATGTTCCCATTAAGATCTAAATAAGAAAACAAGTATTGAAATAAGCTACCACCGTAATGTGGCTGTGCAAAGGAATGAAATGGAACAAAACAAAATGAGTAATGACATTGGCAAATAATTTTTTGCAGATAAAGGTGTAATTTTGCTTGTTTCAGAGGATTCTTTTCCCCCTTTTTATGGATGATCCATGTAAAGCATTTATCATTGGAGCAAGTTTATTTTTTTAAAGAAAAAATCCACGAAGGAATGAAAAATCATTACTGAGAAATTTCATATGTCCAATTCAAAATGTCTTTGTGCAAGTAATCTCTAATAGTTTCTTGTCTGTGTTTTGCTTTTGTCATTTTGAATTTCCATACAGCATTGCTGGAGGGGGAGAGGAGAACTCATCTTAGTGTTTGTACATATTTGGCTTTCCTCAAACAGTTGTAACACAATGCTTTTCAGACATAGAAGCAGTTTTCGGGGTTTTTTCTGAGATCAAAGTTTACTTTTTCCCTCGACAAAGAAGTTTTGTCTTAAAGGCACAAAAAGCATTATGTGCCTAATAGAGTTGCAGTATATTTTCAGCTTGGCCCCTAAAAAAGCTGTATCACTTCTTTGTGTGCAGTGCAATGACAGCATGCAGTGTAGTGCTTTGAATGCACTCTTATTTCAGTGAATTGAAACACTGGTTTTGGAAATAATATTTTTAAAAAATGAATGCAGGCATACAGAATAAATTCCAGCACTTATGTGAAACTTTGGGGTAGGGAAAGGAGCAATACATATGAACATATGTTTTTAGTGAAAAGTTGATCAAGGAAAAAGTTAGAGGTAGCTACCTAAATGAGATTGCTTTTATTACTCTGTATACTAGTTCAGAAGTATTTGTTTCAAAACTGAAAAACAAATTAAAATTTTGTCAGGTTTTAAGCAGCTATAGTGTAATCTAGGAATAATTTCTACTCTGATTCTCATTTATCGGTGTAAATTTGTTTTCTGTCCGTTAACTTGGTGTCACAAGACAAATCTAAAATTATTAGTTTGTTATGTCTTGAAAAGCTCACAGCTTTGTTATGCCTTCAGCTGATTCAGGTCTTGGGGCTAATTTAAAGATTTTTTTGAGCATAAGATGAGTACTGTCATGTTTGCCTCTGTGTATATAGCAAATTGTTGAATTCCAAAGCCAGAAGGGGCAGCTGTCACCTGCAAATCAAGAGGCATGAGATAATGGGATGAACAGAGGGGAGGGCTCATGGTGAACCTCTTTTTCTTAGAAGTTAAATCTCAAAGGTTCACAGTTCTAGACCATTCTTTTACAACTATTTACTTGTTTCCTAACCTCCTTCGAAGAAAGTTATTTGAAAAAAAAGTCATGCATGACAACAGATAATCAATCTGACTTCATGATACCTTCCTTTCTCATGGGAGTGACTCTGGACAAAAATCAGCATTCATATCTGTGAAGACAGTTGTTCAGAGTCATCCCTTCCTCAGTTTCCACAAGAACACACTGTCCAAAATTCAGCTTTTCCTCCCCTCTGCACCACAGGGACAGTAAGGAAGAGCACTGGATCCCTTTCCTGTGGTGTGCCCCATACTGGAATTCTTAATGTACAGGCTGATATGTGTCTGGAGTGACCTATGTAATGTGCCCATCATCAGGAAATGGAGTGTGTTAGTGGGTCTTGGATTTCCCAGCTGTTTGAAAAATTTTCTGGTTTAAACCCTGAAAATTGGTAGACGAAACAGAAAATTGGCAGAAGCTCTGCATGATGATACCCTGAGTACCTCTTAAAAGCTCTTTATCGAATGACCTGTTATTAGGGAGCAAATGTCCATAATCTTTTCTTTAGTCTTTCTGGCCGTGGTGAGAATGATTACCTGAAGGAAGGGGAGTGGAATCATGCCTCTTAAGTCAGGGCATATTGTGGCTCTTCTGATGTCTCTTAAAGCTGATTTTTAAGGCGTGTCCTGTTCAGAAGTACAAGGGAAGGAGAATGTGGAGGAGTAACTAAACATGCAGAAAGGGGTTTTTTGGCCACAACTGCTTTTTCAGAGGCTATGGTAATATTGCTACAGTCTGGTTTATTTCTGTATTATGTTTTAAATTTTAACAAACAACTTGTTTTAAGCCTGTTTTCACAATATAGTGAGATTTATTTTTTCCCGTCTCTTTACATAACAAAAACAACAACAGTGACAAAAACCAAAGAAAAAACCAAACCAAAACAACAACAAAAAACCCCAAAAACAAACAAACAAAAAACCCTCAATGAAACAAAAAAACCCAACAACAAAAAAAGATGAACGCCTTCCTGGATAATTGTGCTCAGTTCCTATAGATTTTGGTGGCTGTTCTATAATTCACCTGCTGCTTGCAGCAAAGGTGCCATCAGTACCAATTCCTTTAAATCCTTTTTTTATCTGAGCAGTGGTTTTGCTTCAGCTTTCAAAACTGTTGCCTGCTGGTCTATATCTAATTTTTTTTTTCCTTTTTTGCTTTATTTTCCTTTCTCCCACTTCTCGATTGTGCTGACACTGGTTAATGGTACAGGTGAGTCAAGACTATCTTCACATTGTGAATCCAACCCATTTGGTCATCAGGATTCTTGTAAAGGTCTGCTCCAGCCTGAACTGTAGTTGCAGTCTCCACATGCCCACTCATACTGGAAGACCTGCAATTAGTGTGGTATAACTAATTGTAGATTAGTATTAGAAGATGATGCTCTTCAGAGGCTGGTTCTTAATTACAGCCTTTCTTTATCCTCTTCTGGGGTTGTAAACAGTCGTAAAAGAATTTTAATAATATGCAAGCGTTATATTGCCATGATATTTTAACTTTTTGTTGTTATACTCTGAGATGTGACTAAAGATGGGTCAAGGATCAGATTTAAGATGCTTAAAAAACAAATTTTATGACACTTCCTTTCATATAAGATCTGCATGCATAACATCCACACGAAGCAATTGCAAATCTATGCTAAATTTTAAAATCTGATGCAGTGAGCATTCTAAGACGTAAGTATTTTTGTGGAAGCAGCACATCTCAATGATTTTAAATGAATTCTGATTTTTAGCATTATTCAGCTGCCATCTTATAGACACCTTGTATCTTGCAAAAAGTTCAGAATAACTCTTTGAAAACCGTATGAGACTTGGTCCCTATTCTAGTAAGAGGGAGAGAGAAGAGCAGGACAATTACTGCCTTGAACAGGTCAGAATTACATCAGCAGAGGTTTTTCTCATTAATAAACCCCTTTTGTGCACTTTCATTAATAGGTCTCACTTACAGACAAGGCATTCAATTTAAACCATGCATTTTCTGTTCAAGAGCAGTTGACTCTAATATACAGAGTAATAGTCATAAGTAGTGTGGTTGATTTTCAGGCAGAAGAGACTCTTCTAAAACCTGCCTCTTTTGTAGCATGGCAAAGTACCAGAGACCCTGACTCCTGACCTCTGACTGTCTTTTCTGAAAAAAACCCCAAACTTGAAAATTTCAATATGCATTTCCACATAGAAAAAAACCCCAAAATAACAACCAAACAAAAACCCCACCAACAATACAAATAATCTTGCCTTAGACATCCTGGTTAGGATTGACTCTAATGAGCAGAGATCTTGCAACAGATTATGCTGTCACCATAAGATTATTATGGTAGGATTTTTGAAATATGCTAAAACAAATAAACATGACTTAGAAAAAATTGCTTTCAAGTGTCTGGTAACAGTCTTACATAAACTACTCATCATCTTTCACTTTTTATGTAAGAGTATCTTAAGAAAATCCCCCATAAAACAAAAACAAGCAAACAGAAAAAGCCCCAAACTGTGAAGCTAACAATTAACAAGTTGAAGGGGGGAGAGCAAAAGACTCTGAAACAATGAATGCAAAAAGTGCATAAGTTGATGTGGGACATTCTTCTAACATACACATTAATTGTGTTTATACCAACATAAATATTTACCATCCACTGAGGATACTGCTTTTGAAATGCTCAGCAAAGCAGCAGTTTTGTTCTTTGGAATATCAGGGTATTTCAAAGCTCATTTTCTTCCCAGATTAAGAGTCAAATTATTGTGAGAGGAAAAATCAGGAAATTATTTCCACTTCATAGAGTTTAAGCTGATTATGGTACTTGATTAATCTATTTATTTACTAGTAAGCAGAAGGAAAATGAATCATAATGTAAATGTACTGTTTAATTTGGCATAGGCCTAATGAGAATTTGAAACTCTTGAAGCTTCCTCTTTCCTACACATTCAATTCTTTTTGTGAGTCTCCTTATCTCATGTATACTGTCATGTTTAGCATTTACTTTAATAAATATAGAAAAATGGATTATTTAGCTGATATATCCTGTCTCAGGACTATTTTAAACTATTAACAAAGTGACTCTCAAAATGTGAATTTTGTAATTTTTTTTTTTGTATTTATATTTTCCCCAGCATGTTTGAGTTTTACGGGTGGCTCATATTTCATTCACCCCTCAGCAGTAGCCCTGAAGCCAAAGGAGTGGCTGGCCAATCTTTTCCAGTGTCAGTACTTGGCATTTATTTTCATCTGTTGTGAAAAAAAACCCCAAACCAACAGCAAAAATCCCACACAAAACCAAACTGCAAACAAAAAAACCCAAAACCTTAACCTGATATGACCTTGAATCCTCAGTGCATGATTATTTAGCATCAGTCTCATACATTCTTTTGCTGCGAGGTAGAAGTACAATCAAAATTTGAATGTCTTCCTGCTAAGCAGTGAAATTGAAGTAACTGCAGAAAGAAAATGCACTGCTGAACAGTAGGAAGGTTGGATTTTGCCAGGGCTATGCTTTTTTGTCAGCTCACCAGGGCGAGTCTATTTCTTGAAACAAATTATTTGAGGGCACTCCGGAAGAGAAACCTGACTTTAAAGTGCTTGCGATTCTTCTCATTTTGGAAGACTTTTTGTATTCTGAAACATTGCTAATATACAGTTCTGGATCACAAGATTTGCCTTTCTCCTTAACGATGGGTTTGGGTTTACCGACCAAGCACTACACACATTATGCTGGAGTGGTGTTGTCAAACTCCATAATAATTGAACAATTGGAAAATATGTCTGTATGTTCCCAGTCTTTATTTTATGAACAGTATTTAATTGGTAGATACAGTTATGGTCAAAAACTTCTTTGACGTGTGTTGCCATGATATTTAATTGCTGAATTAGGAACGTGGAAGGATTTTAATGTAAAAAGTTTCTTATCTAATATGATGAGTGGCTTATTTCAGAATCTTTTTGTTATTTTTTCACTTTTCAGTGTGGTAAAATTCTCTGCTAACATTCAAGATTTTCTGCATGAGAGTTCTATAAGTTGGTATCAAAATTTGTATAGATTTCTTCCTATAAACTTTTATTTTGAGAGTAGGAGATTGAATTTTATTCTTCATGATGGTGTCTGCATCTTTCTTTTTGCTTTGTCCAAAGATGTGGAAAAGGCCTTTGAGCTTTGCAACTTACCTCAGAGGCAAGTCTCAGAGACTAATTATGTCCAGACCTGATTATATAGGGATTGTATTCACTCACAGCAGGTTTGTTAATAATACGTTCACCAGAACTGTGCTGGAGTGTAAACCATGGGCTGTTTAAGCACTGAAAATTCACATTCAACTGGCAACGAGCACAAATAAATCAGATTACTCTGTTACTCTTTGGTGCTCTGCGTAACTTTCCCATTTGTTCCATATCTCAAAGTGAAGTGTAGTGCTTGGACATGTCAGACATGTTTGAAAGGCCTGCTGAGGACCATGCTCACAGATGGGCATCTCAAACTCCAGGACAGCTTTATAAGTGAAGCAGATCTATGAATGACTAGATATCAATGAAATATGATCAGACAATGTGAAACAAGCTCCTGGAGTAAAGGCTGTCACTCCGCAACCTTGTGCTTGAAGTGCAAGCCATGTTTCAGCCTGGCTGCCCTCATAAATCTAGAGAACATACATTTGAGAACAGCAGTGATAACCTGCCAGCAGGAACTTCTGTCTCGGGCATTTTCACAGAGTTTGAGGAGCGAGAAGACAGGTAGCGCATCCTAAATGTTGGTGAGTGCACTGCTGAAAAACATGGGGTAACGTGGTCCCTGCTGCAGTGGAGGCTCCTACGGGGAGAATGTTGCACACTGGAAATGTTCCAGAATAGGACTAGCTCACTTGCAATACAGCTAACTCTGTAGCTATTTTTCTGCTTGATTTTGCCATTTTTCTGTTTGTTCCAACTAATTCTTAAGCAAATATCCTTGCATATATATAAAGTATGGCTTAAGTTAGGTGTTAGTTATGCCTAAGATTTCAGGTGTTGTGTAGAGTTGTGCGTAGAAACAAATACACCAATTGATTGATTTTTTATTCTTTTTTTATATTATGTTTATTTATATTTGTGTTTATGCAAGTTCATAGCAGGAGACATTACAGTAACAGGTTGCTTTGAAACAGTGCCCAGTCCTGCAAACAAAACACTGATTGTATCTTCCAAATTCACAGATCCCTTATGTAAGGTTCAGAAAACAAATAACTCCATTTTCTTATCTGCATTAAACCATAACTGGTATGGGAACTTAGAAATACCACTGATTGGTTTTCTGCATCAGAGGAGTCTTGGCATTGGCAGCCTTGAGACTGAGCGCATCAAGGGTCTATGCACTCTTCAAGAACTGTGCATCAGTGCCCACGTTCCACTTCAGGTGCCTGTAGTGGCTGTTTGGAGTTTTCCATTTCTTTGAGGAAAAGGTGGTGTAGCAGTATGATGCTGCGCCTTTTCAAAGACTTTTACAGTAATCTCATAATTCTGTTTTTGAAAATACTTTAATAAGTGCCCAGGTTCACTGGAAACTGGCAGGCGAGAGATGTTTAAAATTGTGAGGGTCTTGAGAAGATGTTTTCTAAAGCAAATGTTCTTAGGAAGTTTATAAATGCGTTCTCAGCATGGGAAGTTGGAACCTGCCTCAGATGGAGGGCAGGAGGCAGGGACAGAAAGAAGCTGTAATCTCAGAGCAGTGATATGTGAGTCTAGGAAGAATCTTGGGAATGTACTCCTGTGAGGACATGAGGTGAGAAGAGGTTTAGACCTGCAACCAGAAGTGTGCTCTGATGGCTGATCTGTACTGTTTCAGGAGAACTGGGGCTTCTCACGATACACCTTCTGTTTTGATTACTGACATCTATTTTAGATTGCCTTTTTTTCCCCCTGCTTTTTTTAAAGTCTATTCCAAATTTTCATTTCAAAATTTCTCATTTTGTGCTGTTGACATAGGCATAGTTATTTAAGTAATTAGATTTGTTCCTGTAACAAGAACAAAATAATAACGAACTTTCATTTTTGATTTACTTTAACTTTCCTATGCATCAAACACTATTTAAGTGGTCTTTTTCTTCAGTTTGCTTTTTTTTTTTTCTTAATTCTTTATATGCTCTTTCAAAATTCGGCAATGAAATTCTTACTGACACCAGCAAGAAAACTGCTGTTTGTTGGATTTCCCAGGGCAAATGGATTGCTGCCTTCCTTGCACCTCTTTTTGTTCCAGCCTTGTCCTAAATTGACTTTGTAAGCCCATTAACCTGTCAGTTTTGGTACCAGTCAATACATGGCACTGCACCATGCTAGGAAGTTTTAGCTAGAATGTCTCTGACTGCATCTTGTGTTGAAAAAATTTCTTGATACAGATTTGTATGTT